>LPNX010182190.1:0-113122 GCA_001517045.1 Pseudotsuga menziesii | reverse complement strand
AGCTGCATTATCTGAAATAAATTGCACAACATTGTGCACCCCAATATCCTGTATGAACCCATCCATCAACTCACATAAAAGTGCCGCATCTTTTACATGTGCAGATGCATCAACTGATTTCACAAACATGGTACCTCTAGGACAATGTACCAAGAAGTTGATAAGGCTTCTTCCCTTACCATCTGTCTACCCATCTGACATAACTATGCATCCAGTGCTCTCCCATGACTGCTTGAACTCTGCCAACCTAGCACCGATGTCCATCTTTTCTGCTTGAAGGATTGGGCCCCGCAACTCCTCAAAGGTGGCACTTTTATAACCTGGCCCAACTACTGCAATGGCATCACACATCTTCTGCCAAAATGGATTGTTTTTAACAATGCTAAGAGGTATGTGACTCCAGTAAAGACACCTTCCCTTTACCCTGTCCGCTTCTAGCTTTTCTGATTTCTTTACAACTGACTTGATAGAAGGTTGTGAGCCTGGTCCAACATAATGGGATGTGTGCCGCCCCCTCCCATGAGGTGAAGCTGTGGAGCCCCTCCCACTACCCTCACCGATAGTGGTAGATATAGATGCACCTACACTTCTTGCTTGGCCAAAAGCTGCAAGCTCAGCTTTGTTTGCAGCGATCTCATCCTTCTTTCTCATTTTGTCATGGATGGCATCATGGGCAGCTCTCATGATTTCTGGGGTCACTCCAGTACAAAGGCTAACATCATGGCCAGGTAGTTTGGCTAAGTGGTATTTCAACCTGTTAACCCCTCCCATCATGTGACGCCCACATAATTTGCAGCTCAAATTCTGCCTATTGTTGCCATCCTCGGGCTCACCATACTGCCAAAATGGGTCCAATGCCTTTGGCATTTTTGCAATTGGAAATTTGGAATGCTTCAAGCCTTCAACTCAAATGCAACCCTAGGGCACCAAAAAAAAAATTTACATTAAACTCCATTGGAAAATAATAGCAACATTCTAGCTTAAAAAAGCATACCTCTAAATTTAGATTTTAAGCCATGAAAGATAAGAAGAAGAGGGTGACTAAGAAGTAAAAAAACAAGCATAATATTTTCCATTTTAATTTTTTAAAACCCCCATTTACATTGGGACTGTTTTTCATTTTTTGGGGCATGGAAATCAATGGTAAAATAGTAAAAACAAATAGCAAAGAATTAGACAAGAAATAGGCAACAAAATAGTAAAACAAATATGCAAAAAATCTTTCAAACAGTCCATGGCAAAAGATAGAAAAACAATGGAGAAAATGCACATACCTTCAACACTTGCTCCACAAAAATCCTTGGATGAGATGCTAAATGGTGTTTGAAAGCCTCCAAAGGTGTTGGTGGTCTCCTCAAGCCCTTCTCCTCCACTTCCAACAAGCTCATTTGCCAAATGAACAAAAAAAAACCAACTTCTCCCTTTTCTAAGCCGCGGGTTTGACTGCTGGGCGCTTTTTTAGGTCGACTCGCGCTTTTTTGGAAAGAAGCGCGCTTTTTCAGAAAAAATCGCGAGTTCAAATTTTTTTTTAAAATCGCGCTTTTTTTTATTTTTGCCGATTTCTCGGCGATTTTTTCAACACTGGTTCATTGAACTAACCCAAAAATTTCAGCAAACTGTTATCACTGAATTTAACCCTGTTTGGCATTAGAAACCACAGTTGCAAGAAATATCCTTAGCAGGGAATATTTTGCTTCAGGTTGGAATTAGTACAAGATTAATACCAATATTTTAAAATATTATAATATAATTTTCAATCAGATTCTCCCATTTTTTTAGCACAGGGACTTTTCTACTTATGGACCAGCCCATTTTAACTCTCACTCTTGATGAGCTTGCTCTTTAAAAAAATTATAAAACAAAAGCTAAATCTACCCTTTCAGAATTTGTTTGTGCAAACAGTATTCAAATATTTGCAATGAAAACTGATTAAAGACAAACCAGTCAAGAACATATCTGCTCAACCTTGACCAGAAACAATGGTGCATTTCAGAAAATAGAGTATATAACTAACATTAAAACATTGAAATTATCCTAGACAAGGTGCAGAAAAAGAAAATTACGGAGAAGGAACTTAAAGGCAAGCTAATTTACTCAAGGTATGTGATACTCAACTCAATTACTCGGAATAATCAGAATCTAGCATTATAATTAGAAGGATGTCATACATCTTAAGGTTTTAAGCTCTTGGAATCTCTCATTTTTGTAGCAAATCTCCTATTCAATATTTGTCAGTCACAGTTGTGAATACTGGATACTATAACAATCAACACATGAATGAACTGACGAGTGATGAACTGTTTAGGTCGAATATATGCTCATGCCACCTTTTCAAAATGTGGCATGTGAAATATCAGATAGTTTAGCATAATGTTACAGGGCATAACTGCACGAAAACACAAAGTATTTTGGAAAAGGAAAGTGCTCTTGATGTGTGGATTTTGGCGGTACTGTTGTACATCATGCTTCGTAAATCATTTACCTGTCCTAATTTGATATCCCCACGTTTTGGGTTGAAAAGCACATGAATGTTCCCAATAACTACTCTTCTCCCTTTTGGATGCATGTCTGCCTGCAATGAACTTCATACAATCCACTAGAGAATAAGAATGACAACAAAAGACTTGAGGAACATCTTGGTATATTCATAAAATACAATAGCAAAATATCATATAATTCATATGAAATCTATCGACAGGTAACGCAATTTGGAAACTTGTAACAAAGTGTGTCTAAGGGTTTTGTTCCCTCGCATGTCTGTGATATGTGTGTGGCTGTACATATATATGGAGAGAAGGGAGCAGAAATATGTAGATCTTCTAGGCGTCTGAAAATTTATTAAGGTTTGCATCTTTTCAAGGTCAATGGCCACATAAAGTCATCTTGCAAAAATAATTCAGGTCTTTTTCTTTATCCAATTTACAATGTTCCAACAAGTTTCCACGACAGGGGGGCATGGAAATAGGAAAACACTCATTGGAAACATGTAGAAGCACCCCCCGAATTCTAGGAAATATCATAGGGGATGTCAGGATCTCTGACATAGAGGACCCTGCCCAAATACAAAATAATTAAAATTAAAATATATGAAAACTGAAACATAAATCATTGAAATGCTATAAAGAACAATATGCCAATAACATATGTTAATACATGTAACATTAAATCATAAATCATACATATAATGATGTAACAACATAATAATCATGATTCACAAATCATCTATCACAATTGTATTTTTCACTATATCTAAAAAATTCAGGAGACACAGATCGAAGTCTTAAGATAACTGATCTAGCAACAAGTCAAATGGAAACTAAGCATCACTTTTCAACGCAATGCCCCACAGTCCACTAGTCTATGCAACCAGCAGCTACATGAAAGAAGAAGGACCAACCATGGGAACATGACTTTCTGAATCACAATCATTTGCACTCTTGAGAATACTCGATAGCACACCAACCAACCTCACTGACGCCTCACAAAGTCCTTCTTCACCTTCTTCTTCATCTACATATGCATTAGGATTACTCATTTTAATTTTATTTTTCCTTTTTTGTCCTTTTTCTCTTTGAAACAACAAACTTTCGTCAACAAGGGGCATGGCAGCATCCCATTTTTTTAGGGGGGCAGTCCCTACTGCATACCCTGTGTCTTTTTCAAAAGGAGGCCTAGGGAAACATCCCCCTTGGAGCACACATGTCTCGTGAGCATGGGGAGTGCGAGGAGCATGTCCCACACCCTCAAGAACATGTCCCAATGTAACACTACTAATTTATGGTTGCCACTCATTTTGTGTGAGCTGGGGTTTTCTTGGTTTTCCCTAGCTAGGATTTTGGAGAGTGTAATGCCCTCTTTTAATTAAATCACCAGAGACACCCGTTAACCTATTTTATTCCCATAGGTTCGAGCGGGTATTAAAGAAAAAGAAATAACTGAGAACTAATATCACTAGGAGTAGAAAGGAACATCAATTCAGTATTATTAAGTCATCAATATAGTAAAGAAGAACACTAGAATTAATATCATAAAGCATGTGGAGCATGCGGGCCTTATTTCTTCGGTCTTAAAGTCAACATGAAATTAGAATTACATGCATGCAAAAGTGACACGTAAACCCTAAAAATTGGCATGCAAACCCTAAAAGTACATGCTAAGCTATTTAAGAAGGTTTATTGGACCAAAGAAGACATCTATGATTATTATTGTTGATTTCGAGTTTTTGAGCAGCAGCAGCAGTTGGGGTTGAAGACGGCATCTTCAACTAACAAGGGTTTTGGCAGTGAAATCTATCTGCCCTAATCTCTTTCAGGGTAGGCCATCCAGATCTACCATTGGCATTCACAAACAGAACAACTATTTGCAGGTTCACGTTTTATAGCTGGGAATAGCTGGAAAACCCTAGAAGGATTCGTTCGGACCCTTAAGCCCAATCTTTGCTCCACATGTCATCACCATTTCTCTCAGCAGGCTTAGCACATCACACTGGGTGATCATCAGCTCATTGCCAGCACATTCAAGGCATCCAACAGCAGATTCGTGGGAAAGAAGAGACGCCACCCTCTCCAGCAAAACAATTCACTAGGGGTCTTGGAGGAGTCATATCCGCTGCATCTGCCAGCTTGTCTCTTCGAGAAGAAGAGACCATCAACACCACAAAGTCTCATTCGCAACAGACACCTCCTTCATCAAAAATGTCAACTTCATCAAGGAGAGAGCCTCCTTGTAGCTGGGCATCAATAGCAGAAGGGGAGCACTATTATCTCATCTGTTCAGCACCACATGCATGCAGCATATCTCTAGAGTACTATCAACCTATTTATCAATGGTAAGTGTACAACTTCTTTCTAAAATCTCTACCTTATAATCTCTCCATATTTGCTATATTTTAGGGCCATTTGGGCACGAAAATATTGCATGCATTTTTTATTCATCTTTTTGCACATCATTGAGTGTATGAATAATAACTTAGTAGCAAAGAACCGTAGAATACCAGTTTGGGATATTACAGTGGTATCAGAGCATGTTCCTTGTCAGTTGTGGGCTTGAACACAAAAAGTAAATGAATCCAGAAGAAGATACTTTTGTAACCTATAGGAGAAGGAAGAGTAGGTACACGGAGGCACAGGAATTTGAAGATATTCAGTTAGAGGATACCAATTCAGACATGGACCCAACAGGTATACACTCTGACAGAGGAAAAGGAATAGGAGAAGAGGAAGACAGGTTGGAATTTCCCAGCTTGGTAAGTGCATTGAATAACCTAGCTAAAGGGCAGAAGGAAGTATTGCATGCAATAAAGAGATTGGCTCTAAAGCCAGAACCAGGTCATAGTAGTATACCTCTTTCACTAGTGAATAGAGGATCTACCAGTAGTAGTGGGAAGCATGCATACAATAATATGCAAAACACACCTCATATATATAACAAACCTTCCAGCATACCTACTATGCCTCACTTCCTGGAGAATGCAGTGGCAAGACCAGTCATGCCAGCAGAACCTAGTGAACCATTTGGGGCTTATCTACAGGATACAGGGATTTGGGAAATGAGTTCCATTCAACCATGACTTTCTCATATTTTTGCAACATGAAAAGCAGGAACAAGCCAAGAGGGTTCAATACAGCATTCAATCAGAATTTTGAGTTGCAATGCACATTGGGGAGACTAACTATCCCCAACTTTGATGGGACATCCAGTTGTGTTTTTAAACATACATGAATGCATTAATCCTCAATAATTAAATCCGTGTAATTAATGCATAGACCAAGGCTATGGAAATTCAAAGGCCCAAAAAAGAAATGGTTCTTAAAAAGTTATATCTAAAGATTGCTGACCTCACTTGTATTTGATTTGGATTGTGAGCATTTGTCAAGGTGAATAAACACCTTTGAACGTAACTTATCCATTTGTGAGACACTGCCATCCCCTGTGTTGTTGCTTGTCCAGCATATGCTAGAGTGAATATCCCCTTTCCATATCCAAACTGCCACAGTGCCAAGTTGGTAGTCACCCTTTATCCTAACCATTTGATTTCTAGCACTCACCCTTCACTAGCAAATTGTTTACAACTATGAAGTGAGTATGGTCTTGAAAGTCTGGTTTGAGTTATAATTAATTAAAGAAACTCTATATTTGGTTGATAGATCGCCAGTGAAATGATTGCCACTTGTTATAATTGTTATTTGAATGATTTTTAGAGCATGTCTTAACCTATAAACACTTGCAGCAAATTGATGTTAACCTGGGTTATATTATTGATTATTTGATCAGTTACAGATTATTATTTTATCTGCCTGGGCATATTGGATATTGTACCTGATCATGTAGAGATCTGTAGGGTGTATGAGTATGAACCTTAAATGGATTTGGGTTCCATGAGTCCAATGAGACAGTTTATTTTCAGTTCCGAGCAATTACAGTGATGATTTGTCTCACTATACCATTCTGGTGCAGTTTTGCCATGCTGAGTGGTCTGTCAGAGCAGAGAGGTTATTTGATTGATTCACCTAGGGCGTTGTATGAGGAGGGGGTGGTCCAGCCACTTGTTTTTACCATTTTACCCCCTCCTAGAGAACCTAGTGGGATCAGTTTGACAACGCTAGCACTCTAGGAGGCAAATTGGGCCATATCACATTTCCCGAAGCAGATTAAAAATAATAAAAATGGCTACTGAAGAATTTGATTTGGGCTACTGAAGAATTTGATTTGGGATAATGAGGCAAGGAAATGGCATGGGATGAGTTTTGATGATGAGGGTGATGTCTTCCACTCCTTCTCCAGCAGTTTCAGCACTTGGATGGACCCACATCCATCTCTCCGGCATATTTTATTATTTTCTGGAGCTTTTGGAGGCTCACGATTTCTCTAGAGAGACACTATTTTAAATTTAAAAATTATATTTATTTTTAATGTGCCATGGGGACACACTAGGGGTGTTAGTTAATACCCCCTGGACCCACCATGAGCTTTATTCATTTTTATTGAGTGGGATCCCCTCTCCTAAGGTGATTTAGTCCATTGATATATTATATTATTGTATTGATCCATGTACTTTATGTTGAGCTCGTCTCAACCATTGATTAGAATATTTTGATCTTTTAATCTTAGCCATCCATTTGAAAAGTGGTTAGGAGTTTGTTATCTCTCATTCATATTTAAAGGAGAGAGCTTCTCATTGTAAAGGGGGGAGGGATCTAGAGATTTTTGGCTCTTGGCTATTGGAATAAAAATACTTTCTTGGGCATCTTGGATCTTGGAATTGGAATGCTTGTGGTGATTGTAAATGTTTCTTCCTCTGCACTTACAGACATTGGTGGCCATCTTGATTTTATCTTCAGCTAACATTGTTTTGCAGGCAAAGAAGACGTTTTGGAGGGGTGCGAATTGGTGGGGAGGCCTACCCTTCAAGCTTCAAGACGATGTTTTGGGTGACAGGGAGTTGTTTTGTCTTTTGTACCAACAATTCATGTATCTCATCTCTTTGTATGCATCTCTTTCCATTCTTGATTGATTGATTGATCTTTGTGTCCTTGATTACCAAGAATAAGAAAATCAATTTGGTTGAAGGAGGCAAAACGTTGGCAAGAAGGGCTCATCAAAGTTTGGCATTTGATCTTTGTGGGAAGTAATCCTCGTCACAAGCCTCTTCCATCTTCATCTTTCAGGTATGTTCCATGAGGTATGAAATTCTTCTATCTTATCCATCTATTCTCTTAGATCTCAAAACCCTCATTGATTAAAACCCTCATTTTTCATTGTTTTCTAGATCTACTTGGATCTAGCTTGTCTTTGGGAATAATAAAAAGAACCCACCTCTATAGCATCCTCGGCAATTTGGATCTACAGTTTGGTGGCAATCAGGCTTCATTTGACACATTTTCCAAGGCACTTAGCCTTCCTTGGGTGAGGTCACACTCCTTGGTTGGGTGAGTTTTGCTAGTTCTCTCACTTGGGTAGGTAAGATCCTGCTTGATTTGCACTCCTCTCATTTGATATCCTACCCCTAGTGCTTCACTTCTTTGATTTTTGCCTTGTGGGCCCCATTCCTCATTTTGAGGGTTGTGCCCCACTTGGGTCATTGGGTGATGCATTTTCAAGCTTAGATCTATGGAGATCTAGCCTACCTAGGGGTATGCCACTTAAAACCCACCTTGATAATTGCCTTAACTACCCCGATCTACAATTTGGCATAATTTGGACTCCATTTGCCCCTCCATCTAAAGGCACTAGTCTCCTTGGGTCAATTTGCACTCCTTGGGGATTGTGTCATATGTTAAGATCCCATATGTGGGTGTGTCTAATTTACCTTGGATCCATAGATCCACATCAACAAAAACCCCTTAGCACCATATCACCCCTAATTTGACCTTATGGGACCCATTTGAATCATTTCCATATTTTAAGGAAGTGGGCCCTACTTGTGTATTTCATGGTGTTAGATCTATCTCTTTGGTCCTCCTAGGTGTCCTAACGCATTCATTGGTTGAGACATTCCTAATATCTTAAGCCTCTTCAACCACACTTAAACTCTTGGGTTCACCTAAGCTTACATTGGTTTTCGTAACTCAATTTACACACTCCCTTATGAACCTTTGCTTTGGCTAATCTTCTTTGATTGGTTATAGGGTCTCCCCCTTGGTTGTGATTCTTCATAATCTAAAGTGAAGAGTGCCTCGGTTGACGTGACTCCCAGCTTGCATTGGGAACCGTTACACTTCTTGGGTCACCTCGTTAGTTGTTTATCTCCTCTACCGTCCCGGATGGGATACCTTTGTTGATGTATTTGTAACTTCGGAATGTATTCACTTGTATATCTTATGTATTACACCCCAATGTTTATTCCGGCAAGTATCTATAATGTAATTGAGTCATGTCATGCCCCGATGTTCCTATTGGGGGATTCAATAATGTAAACAAGTCATAAAAATTCATTGAGGTTAACCCTCCATTGTAAGTCGAGGCAATAGTCTCCACAATTATGTCAAGGTTAACCCTCCTTGTTGATCGGAGGGCAAAGTCCCCACAAGTTGTGGGGCACTAGGGTTATTAGACTCTCCTAGAGATGTCAACTCTAATAAGTAATTGTTAAGTGGGGCCGACATGTTAAAGTGGACATTAAGTGAACGAAAGAATATAAATAGAGAGTGAGCCTCTCTATTTATCACACACCCACTCACTCATTGGGGCGCATGAGTGAGAGAGAAGTAGCTCTCTCAAGTAAGAGAGAGAGAGAGAAGTTGTGGAGATCATCTTTATGTTTTTCGGGTTTTACTGTTGCCATTGGTGCTCACATTCTATCTCTTTAGAAGTTGCGGGGTTATGGTTTCCCCGAGGAAAATTCTTTGTCTCTTGTCTCTTGTGTTTATTGTTGTGCATGTTATTCTCTTACTTAAAGATCCTAAGATAATGCTAGCTTGAATGATAAAATTCTAACATGGTATCAGAGCTAACCTGAGAAGAAAACATTATGCAGCTGCAGAAGCTAGGGATTCTTACTTTTTGGGTCACTCTCCACAATCCATCAGCAAAAGTATGCTAGGCTGACTCTCCATTAAAGGGCGCATCTTTTTGTTGAAGCAGAATTCGATTCCAGATATTTTCAGTTTTTGGTGCAGGAAATTAGGGCTTCTTACAGAAGAGGAATTTTTGAGTGAGCCCAGCATAGGATTGTTCTCCTCATCAAAATTGAATTTTAGAGACCCGGGTCGAGATTTTTGGTTGGGTGAAACTCCGGGAAATTCAAACCCTAGTTTGACCTCGGGCTGGAAAAACCCTAAAATACTAAAACTGATAAGTTTTGGTACATTCGCTATATCTCGGGATTGGAGAAGGCTCAAGAGCTAAAACTTTCATAGGCCGAAGTTAAAATCCAGATTTACACTGTCCAAAGTTCAGACTCAAATTCACTATATTCTAGGAGATATGATCCCTCCAAGTTAGGGTTCTAGCCTCTTCCAGGATTCATCCCTAAACAAGACACCTAGGGAGAATTGCTATATCTCGGGCTACAAAGGTCCAAATGAAATTTCTGAAGACGTTCCAGAAAGGGCACAGAGTATACTTTCTGTGGTCCGAGTCTTAGACCCAGAAGAGGAAATAGTGACAAGTGGCAGTCCATACAACTTCGCTATGCTCAACAGTCCTGAAACAGGTTTCACCTTGGGAAAACGATCATAAGTCCCAATTGGTGAAACCAATTCTGATGAAACCTGTGGTGTTGGAACAGGGACAGGCGAGGCCACCTCAGTGCGAAGTTTCAAACATAGAGGAGCAATAATTTCGGAGATACCGCAGAAACAGTTTTAGGCATTTCTGCAGAAGAAATTGGAAAAATAGGGCTTCCTGTTCCGAGAGTTTCCCTCCACTGTTTTCAGAAAAGGAGTACATTGGACAGCTTGCCTTGAAGAGGTCTATCTTTCTATCCAATCAGATCTGAAAGATTCCAAGTTTTGAAAATTAGGGTTTCTCTGACAAACCCTAGATCAGCCAGCTCCAGAACCAGGACGAACACCTCAAATCGGTAAGATCTAATCTTTTGCTATTTTCATTTGAGGTTCTCATTTCAAAGGTGATCTATCACATCAGCTTGATGATAAGCTTGGTGAAGTTGACAACTTCCAAGCATGGAAGTATTTGATCTCTCTGAAGAAAATGAATTGGATACCTACATAAGTAGAGAGGTTCCAGTTCCAGAGGGAGATGAGGCTAAAGAAGAACTTGGTCAAGGCCAAGAAGATCATTGTTGATTCACTCATAGAACAACTTATACCACAAGTGTCTTCCCTAAAGACATCGAAAGAGATGTATGATTCCTTAACCAAGCTATTTGAAAGGAAGAACATAAATCAGAATATGACTTTGAGAAAACAGTTGAAGGATGTGAAGATCCAGAATGCAGAGACCATATAGTCATACTTTACAAGGGTCTCTCAAATCAAAGAACAACTTGAAGCGGTAGAAGAAGAAGTGGAGAATGCAGAAGTTGTGATAACCACCTTGAATGGCCTCCCAGGATCATGGGATTCATTCATTTAAGGAATGTGTGCCAGAAGGAAGTGATTATTTTCAGCAGACTCTTGGAAGAGCACACACAAGAAGAAGAAGCTCGACTCATAATAAGCGAAGAGAAGATGGGAGCAACTAAAGATCAAACTCTCACCATCCAAAGAAGATCCCTCGAGTGATGAGGAATACGAAGGACTCAAATCTTGAAGAACCTCTTATCCATCTTAGCATTTGGATAAGAAACGATGCTATTATGAATGAAGAAGATGATAAAGCTGAAGGCTCAAGAAGGAGTCTACCCACGAAACAAATAAAGATAAGTATTCAGTTGTCATTTCATGATATTGTTTTGTTATGCATTTGTTTATACTCAGTTAATGTATTATGCATGATAGAATGTTTGCATTAATGACAGTATACTACTAATATGCATGTGATGGGTAAGTAGCTCATGGTGCTATACAACTCTCCACTACTGCTTATCTAGAATGAAACCTCTTTGCTGACATATTGGATTAGTGCACAATCTCAATGTTGTCCTAGTAGAGATGGAAGGCATCTAGAAAGTTTCCGTGAGAAATGGATGAATGTTGTATAGGCTAAAATATTTGCATGATCACATATTTATGCATAAGAATTTGCCATTATGAATATTCCTTATGAAATGTTTCTAACCATACAAATGCATTTGACTTGTAGGAAAGATCGCATACATAATCGCCTACAAGCAAAGAAGAATGAGACTTGTTCCGAAGAACAAGTGACGACAGTTCAAGATGAAGAATAATATGTCGAATGCAACGATATCATTGATGCAGAACCTTCCAGCCATGAAGAAGTAACCAAGAAGAAAGGGAAGACCAGTTCAAGAAGAATGATGTCTAGGATGCAGTATCGATACATGAAGGGAAGTTCGTAGTTCCATCATGCAGTAGATGGAAACATCGTCGGATACAAGGCAAGATTCGTAGCACGAGGCTTCTCACGAAAAGAAGTCATAGACTATGAAGAGACATTTGCAGCCAGTGGGAGTTGAGACACATGACAGGCATAATCATGTGTGCAAATGAAAGAAGGCCTTGTACGAGCTCAGAAGACACCCATGGGATAACACATACATGAGGGAGCTTGATGAAGATCTAAACCTTTGCTACAAGGTTGATAGAGGATGACAAGCTCACAGATGGGTGCAAGAAGAACTTTTGAAAAAAGTTCAAGATAGAGGATCTTGGTATCCAGTGATCCTAGATGGATACATAGAATATTAGTAGTAGAGGAAGCTACTTGTCACTCCAGTACAGAATGTTTCAATGCATAGAGTACGAAAGACAGAGGGAGAATGATGCTTTGCTTCAGAGGGAGTGACTGCAGAAGATCCTGAGGTTCGACATGGTACGACAGGATGGACAAATTACTGATGACTCTAGGCTTTACTGAGAGTAAAGCGGATTCCAACCTTTGCTTCAAGGTTGAAGGTGAAAGACCAGTGATGCTCCTGTTATATGTCGATGACTTGTTCCTGACAGAAAAGAGGAACCCATTAAAGTTGCAAGAAGGAGACTTGCTGCTGAGTTCAAGGTGAAGGACTTGGGGATGATGCACTACGTTCTAGGCATGGACGTGTGGACAAGGGAAGTATGCAGTAGAGATCCTAAAGAGGTTCGGGATGATAGACCGCAAGGCCATGACCACACCTATGGCATCAAACCTAAAGCTATTGCGTGTTGCTTCATCAGAGTCGATTGATGCCACGATGTATCGTCAGATGATTTATTCTTTGATGTACCTGACGAATACGAGACTAGATACTTGCTTTGCTGTGAACACATTGAGACATGTTCACCTGATGGTTGCAAAGCATGCAGTAAGGTACCTGAAGGGTACAGTTGATTATGGGCTCAAGTATGAGGCAAATCAGAAGATTAACCTGGAGGGCTATGTGGATTCGTATTAGGCAAGCAGTGCCATTGATAGGAAGAGCACTTCGAGGTGCTACTTCAGTATGAGATCAGGTGTGATCTCTTGGTTTGATAGGATGGAGTCCTGTATGGCGTTGAGTACAGCCGAGGCAAAAGATGTTGCCACTTGCGATTTGGGAGGTAGTATGTTTCTTTTGAAAACTAATATTTGATTTGATTGATCTAACTTGCGTTTTGGTATGATGCAGAGAGGAGCAATGAAGCTCTAGTTTGTGATCCAGATCAAGATCTCTCGAAAGAGGGAGTTCTAGCATAGCTGGTGAGACAGGTTGTCTGAGCATAAATCCTGGCGAAGCTCGTAGGTTGCTCAGACGTAAACAGTTCTGTAGGTTGTCCTCGGATGTAATCGGTCTTGGCGAAGCTCGCAGGTTATCCTTGGACGTAATCAGCCCTGATGTGATTCTATGCTAGAAATGGCCAGAGTGAAGTTTGAGTACTTCAAGGAGAAGCTTGGTGTTCTCTAGATCGAGGTTCCTTCCAAAGGGAAGTGATGATTTCGTGAGCCCTTCTGACATGGTGAGAGGATTGGTTCCTTCCATGGTCAGATGTAAGTGTTGTGCCCTTCTGACATGGTGAGAGGATTGGTTCTTTCCATGGCTAGATGTAAGTACTGTGCCCTTCTAACATGGTGAGAGGATTGGTTCCTTCCATGGTCAGATGTAAGAGCTGTGACATGGTGAGAGGATTGGTTCCTTCCATTGTCAGATGTATGTGATGATCCGACATCCAGCATGAAAAAGGGCTGGCTCTGTGAAGACACATCTAATATGAAAAAGGACTAGCTCTGTGTAGATCCCACATCTAGCATGAAAAAGGGTTAGCTCTGTGAAGACACATCTAGTATGAAAAAGGACTAGTTCTGTGTAGATCCCACATCCAGCATGAAAAAGGGTTGGATCTGTGAAGACACATCTACTATGAAAAAGTACTAGCTCTGTGTAGATCCCACATCTAGTATGAAAAAGGACTAGCTCTGTGATGACACATCTGGTATGAAAAAGGACTAGCTCCGTGTAGATCCCACATCTAGTATGAAAAAGGACTAGCTCTATGATGACACATCCAGTATGAAAAAGGACTAGCTCTGTGATGACACATCTAGTATGAAAAAGGACTAGCTCTGTGTAGATGCCACATCTAGTATGAAAAAGGACTAGCTCTGTGATGATACATTCAGTATGAAAAAAGACGGGCTCTGTAGATGTGCATCCAGCATGAAAAAGGGCTGGCTCTGTCGATGAAGACCTACATGGAGGCTAGGCCTACAACCGCCGTGAAAAAGGGTTGGCTCTGTAGAACTTCATGTGACGAGAAGAATGAAGAGAAAGCACCATTTGATTAAGATAGCAGAAGCAGTAATGATGATGATGATCCAGTGACGATCCAGATCAAGTAATGATCCAGACTTGATGATGATCCAATGATGATCTAGACTCGATGATGATCCAGTGATGATCCAGACTTGATGAAGATGACTTGACAGTGAAGATGACTTGACGATGAAGATGACTTGATAATGATCCTGATGATACAGAGAAGAAGACTTGTGCTGATAAATTGTGTCGAGAGATACCTTGCTAGTTAAGAGGGAGTGTTGATGTATTTGTAACTTCGGAATGTATTCACTTGTATATCTTATGTATTATACCCCGATGTTTATTCCGGGAAGTATCTATAATGTAATTGAGTCATGTCATGCCCTGATGTTCCTATCGGGGGATTCAATAATGTAAACAATTCATGAAAAGTCATTGAAGTTAACCCTCCATTGTAAGTCAACCCTCCATTGTAAGTCAGGGCAATAGTCCCCACAATTATGTCAAGGTTAACCCTCCTTGTTGATCGGAGGGCAAAGTCCCCACAAGTTGTGGGGCACTAGGGTTATTAGACTCTCCTAGAGATGTCGGCTCTAGTAAGTAATTGTTAAGTGGGGCCGACATGTTAAAGTGGACATTAAGTGAACGAAAGAATATAAATAGAGAGTGAGCCTCTCTATTTATCACACACACACTCACTCATTGGAGTGCATGAGTGAGAGAGAAGTAGCTCTCTCAAGTAAGAGAGAGAGAGAGAAGTTATGGAGATCATCTTTATGTTTTCGGGTTTTACTGCTGCCATTGGTGCTCATTCTATCTCTGAGGAAGTTGCGGGGTTTTCTCCTTTATGGTTTCCCCGAGGAAAATTCTTTGTGTCTCTTGTTTCTTGTGTTTATTGTTGTGCATGTTATTCTCTCAGTTAAAGATCCTAAGATAATGCTAGCTTGAATGATAAAATTCTAACAACCTTTAGGGACAACTACAAGTTGTGTGATAACAACTTCCTACAGTGACTTCACACAGAGGCTCATGGAGCGCTTTGATAAGGACCCAGAGATTCATTTTAGGGATCTTGCTCAGCTCAAGCAGACAAGCAGTGCAGAGACCTTCATATCCAAATTCCAGAGAGTTGCAGTTATGGTATCTGACATATCAAAGAGTCGGTTGATTATGCTATTTACGAAGGCACTATCCAAGCCACTTTACGGATGGGTGAAGGCTTACAAGCCAATTACTTTGCAAGATGCTATCAGTAGGACTCAAGACCTACAAGATTATGTGCCAAAAAACAAGCTTCCACAAGAACCTACCAATCTTCCAAAAAACAAGGAAAAACTTACCAATCTTTCGGACAAGCAACAGAAGATAATCCCACAGAAGGAATGGTTGAACGAGGACACACAATGATATTTAAGAAGGAAGAACTTATGTTTCAATTGCAAGACCCTTCGGTACCCGGCCACAGATGTATGGGTAAAGAGAAGGTACACCTCATCGAAGTACTTCCAGATAGCAGTGAGGAAGATGAGTTGGAGTAAAAACCGGATGGAGAACTACACAGTACAAAATTGGAACAATTGCCACAGAGAGCCACTATTGCTACCCTCACACGAGTCCCCACCTTCCATACTATGAGGATTAAGGGAAGTATCCAAGGACAACGTGCCATTGATTTGATTGAATTTGGGGCCACCCACAACTTTATAGATGCCTCTTGGGTAGAGAGGAAAAGATTTCCCATCGAGGACTTTGAGAGCTTTACCATTGTCATGGTTGGCAATCGCAGGATGAAATGCACACAGAGGATACCTCAGTTACAGGTACAACTTGGGAATTATACATTAGTGGACGACTTTTATGTGGTAGATATGCCAAACACGAGTATTGTTTTGGGAGTACAATGGTTGTACTCAATTGGGAAATACTCAACCAATTACCAAACATTAGAGATGGAGTTAATGGCACCAGATGGGAAAAGGGTAGTCCTAAGGGGAATACCCAATGAAGCTTCTGTGTTAGCCACGGCAAAGGGGATGACCACCATATTCAGGCATGAGGACAAGACTCACACAAGAAAATGGCCTACTCCAACACATAAGACTTCAAGGAAGGAATAGTGGTATGAAAAGGGTTTTCGGGTAGACCTCCAGACAAAAGTATGATGCGCCCTAGGGAATTCGGGCGAGGATCTAAATCTAGGATGTTCAATCCTCACAAGTACCCAAGAAAATACGGGGAGGGTATATAGAGCATGGGTGAGAAGAAACATAAATTCGAAGAAAAAGAAGAGCTACCCAACAGTAGAATAAACTGGTTGTTAAAAATGGACGAGAAGAGACAGAGACAGGTAATTCGGTATATTGGTCAAAGATTGCTTAAGGACAAGCAATTTCGAGCGGGGAGGACTATAATGTCCTCTTTTAATTAAATCACCAGAGACACTCGTTAACCTATTTTATTGCCATAGGTTCGAGTGGGTATTAAAGAAAAGGGAATAACTGAGAACTAATATCACTAGGAGCAGAAAGGAACATCAATTCAGTATTATTAAGTCATCAGTATAGTAAAGAAGGCCATTAGAGTTAATATCATAGAGCATGCGGAGCATGCAGGCCTTATTTCTTCAGTCTTAAAGTCAACATGGAATTAGAATTGCATGCATGCAAAAGTGTCGAGTAAACCCTAAAAATTGGCATGCAAATCCTAAAAGTACATGCTAGGCTATTTAAGAAGGGTTATTGGACCAAAGAAGACATATATGATTATTATTGTTGATTTCGAGTTTTTGAGCAGCAGCAGCAAGAGTCATTAAATTCGAATATATATATATATATATATATATATATATATATAAAAGTTCAAATTTTATTTTTAATTTATTTTTTTAAATATATAATAATAAATATAACTTGTATAAAATGATAAACATATTAAAAAACATATTCTATAGTTTTGTAATATCTAAATTAATATTACTTTATACATACATAACTTTACAAATTTACATTACAATAGTTTGGGCTATGGTTATAGAAAGAATAATAATATAATACACAATATTATGTATTATATTATTATTCTTTCTATAACCATAGCCCAAACTTAAAAAGTACACATAAATAACCAAGTGGACTCGGCCTCGAGAGACTGGTCAGTGAAGTCCGGAAGCTTGAACCATCTGCAACTTTGCGACTCTATAGTCTACACCCTCAACTCAACAACTGCACCCTCGGCCCTTGCCTTTGCGACTGCACCGTCAACACTATGGAGTCTACGCAGTGCGACTCAGGATTCACGATGGCCACCTCCACACTTATTCACGGATTTGCAACGACGGCAACACACAATGAGCGCGGTGATAATTTTGGAGGGACTATGGTTCACTGACAAGCAGCTGAAAATCGCTGAATCTCGAATTTTAAGCCAAAAATTTGGTGAATCCTGTGACTTTGTGTGCAACCAAACTCACACATAGTCACAAACAGAAAGCAGTGTAAGGCATGTGAAACAAAAGCACGAACATGCCCAAAACAAACCACATATGGGCACTGTAGGCATAATGAGACCAGAGGTCCAACAAAAAGAAGGGCGCAATCACAAATAGAGGTGCAACAACTGAAAAAAAGGAGATCACAACCATGCATCAAATATGGGAAAAGGAATACAAAAGTGAGCAAGTGGGAACATGGGCTGATAATACAAGTCCCAGGGTGTAGGTGTAGAAAGAGTTACGTAGATGAGGTTGGGCATGTAAGTTTCTTTTGAATTTTGAAAAAAAAATAAAACTAAAAGATCTTATTCAGTTAGTGTTGGTTGGTCGCTAGATATTTTCCATGTGGTTGGCAGAATCAGATTGGTGATAGAGCAGAATTAATGTGCAACTTGTAGAAGAAAATATTGTAGCAATGAATAGTGCTAAGTTGGAACCATGGCAATTGATAACATGTCAACTAACCTTATTTGCAGTTGAATAAAAAAATTGAATTGGGTGCTTGGTCATCAAAATCTTGGTGCTGAATATTATTTTTAATATGCTATCCTGCCAAATATCATGCTCGAGTCTGACCAGAAGATTAATCACCATAATTGAAGTATTCGGAAGCAGAGAATGATAGCCATCTTCCAACATAGATGCCTATTAGGGGATGTCATGAGAAAAAGATGACAGAATAATATGGCAAGGGAGAACTAGAAGAACTTGCAAGAAAGTTGATCTTTGAGCAACAGAGATTTGATGGAAACGACCGTCAAGCAGTGACGCTTATTAAAATAGTTGTGGTTGGTGATATGCTCCCCAAAGTGTAGGATGGTGAGGATACCTACAGTTTGGAAGCAGTTGTGAGAGATGATGAACCACAGGTTGCTTACTAGTCAAAATTTTGGTGCTCAATAAAAAAAATTAAAATGGATAATTTGCCAAATATCATGCTCAAGTCTAATCAAAAGTTTAATGGCCATTATTTCCATACTTGGAAGCCCAGAATGTTAAAAATTTTCCAGTATATATGCATATTAGGGTTGTCACAGACTCACAGGCAAAGAGATGAGAGATCCAAATGACAAAGAAGAACTGAAAGCACTTGCAAGCAAAGTGATCATGGAACAAGAGACATTTGATACAAAGGACTGTGAATCAATCATCTTATTAAAACACTTGTGAATGACAATGTATGAAACCAAAAGTGTCGGATGGTGAGAACTCCTTGAAGATAAAGGTAGAACATTTTTACTTAAAGGTAGAACACTTTTACTTGAAGATATGTTTTTCCAATAAATATAAAAGAGATTCATTTTCGGAACACGTTAAAAATCAAACATAAGATAAAGGTAGAACACTTTTACTTGAAGATATGTTTTTTCCAATAATTATGGAAGAGATTCATTTTCGGAACACATTAAAAATCAAAGCCATAAGAGCTCAGTTATTGGCCATCAATAGTGTTACTACGAAAAATATGCATAAGATCCAAAAGGTTTAAGTTGGAAAATGATATCCCGAGTGAGCTGATGAGCAAGTATCAAACCCAGCCAAAACCTTGGCTGAACGATTCTCGAAATTCAGTTAGACACCCATCCCAATTAACCAGAGCCTTTAAGAAAAAAGTCAAACCTTCTCCTTTTAACTTCTCTGAAATACCTGGAGCACCCCATCCTATGCCAAATGACTACATTAAAAGGTTGCCTGTATTTTCTGGGAATAATCCTATTAAAGGATATTTGGATATCTTTTGGTTGTATATGGAATCTAGGGGTGCTAACGATGAAGACGTTTATATGCGTGCCCCTTGTGCTTCTTTAGATGGGGATGCCAAGCTATGGTTTGACCATTTGGAACTAGGATCAATCACTCGGTATGATATGTTTACCGATTTGCTAAAAGAGGAATGGGGTGTAGACATTAAACAGTCCATAGAGGAACAATTAGGTGATGATTGTGTCAATGAGAATCAATTTGATGAAGATGATCAGGAAAACAATGATGAAATAACTGATGATTATCTTTCTAGATTTGATTTCTCCTCTCCTTTGCCAACAGTGGATATGCCTTTGAATTACTCTTCGATGCAAGAGAATGATGATAATGAACAGATCTCAACCCTTCAAGATTATGACCTCGATATCCACATAGAAGGGGAACTTCTTAGAATCTTGTCATTGTTACCTGAAGAAGAGGGAGAACAAAATTATCACTATCACGAACCATCCATAGTTGATTCTCGTGTCTGTGCATCCATGGAAGATCCTCATTGCCTAGTTGACAATTATTTTGAATCAAATTTTGATCATATCTCAAAAGAAAATCAATCACATGATAATTATGATATGATTGTAAGTGAATGCCCTTGTCCTAATGGTATCGACAAAATTCCTTATCCAATCCTTAATCAAGATGTGTCGGTTCAATGTGTGGATACTGACCTTGCTTCAAATCATCTTGCAATCATTCCTGGAATTCAATTCAAAACTTTTTCCTCTCATCAATTTTCAAGATCAATTATTCTAAGTCACCTAAGAGAAAATTTTCAATCCACCCTCCCGTCCCAACTTTTCAAGTCTTCTTGCATGGTTTGTGTTCTAATCAAGATGTTGCTTTCGAAATTTTTAGTGAGGAGTCTGAGCATTGTCACATGGTTGGAGAAAAATCACTTCATGTCTCTTCTCAATCATCTTTAATGATTAATATGTTTCAATTTGTAAATGTGTCTTATGGAGGGTTGGAGAAGGTGTATAAAGATCAATTTCATCTTTTCTCCATTTTGGAACAACAAGAGGGGTTAACTTCAATCTTAGTTTTATCACAATACAATTTATCCCCGTCTAGTTTTTCTATTTTTCCTGTAGTGAACATAATTGAGTGTCCTACTCATGTAGAGGAGAGAACAAATAATTGCCTATCGGAGCTTAATTGTGAGTCATATTGTCTTTTTTCATCAAAGGTGAACTCACATTCTTTTTATGATCCTATTGGTATCTTAATGGATGAGGTTCTCAAAAGTCAATTTCAGCCTTGGCATGATTTCATTCCAGATCTTTCTTTGAATTTCAAACAGCAAGCTAGAATGGCTTCAATTTTCATTACTTCTAAGCCATCTCTGGCTTGTTGGGTCATTAACTGTAAAGAAAGAACAATAGATCATTTTAGCAAGTGGTTACAGTGGATCTATTATTTTACTTAACACTTGCCTAATTGGTTAGAGTAGGGTAGGTAGGATTGAATAAGCTCTCTGAGCAATAGTTCTGAGTCTGTTTTCTGTCTGACTGATGCATTATAATTCTAGTTACTGAGTTTTGTCTGTGTTTAGTCCATTTACTGCATTTGAATTGATTAGATTAGCATTTACTTATGTTAGTTTATTTTCGCATATATTTTTTTCCATACATGCTACTCTGGTATTTCTTGCTTCCATGTGTGCAGATAATAGGCAATATCTGGAGAGAAAGCAGAAAGCTGGAAGTGTTGGATTGCTTGTTGTTGATGGTGTTGCAGACCAGAGATCTCTAAGGATCTCAAGCACTCTCTTCATTAGAGCACTTGTCCCAGTTGGAGCCAGATGTTATCACATATACATTTGCAGTTGGGTTACCATGATGCAGCATGCTCTTATTCTATTCCGAGCTGTTTTTCACATGGGGTTTTAGCATGGATCATTACAGCCTCGGCCATTCTAGAGCCTTGTTTAGCAGATTTTCCTTGCTAGGACTAAGATTCATTGGTCCATTGAGATGATTTCAGTGTTGACCTAGTTCATTTCAACAGAGTAGCATATCAGATGCGGTACACACAGTTACAGAGGGGCCTTATCAGATGGAGACAGGTATATATGGTGAGATCAGGTATATGCTTCTTTGGTTTGATTTTGCTCTATGATGTATGTCAAACACCTATGCTTCTCATGTTAGGATGATTATGGTGACCTATGCTTATATGTACTAAATGCTTGAACTTGTGTTATGATTAATCAAGGGAGTTGATGTGAAGACTATTTCTCATGCCATGCTTGTACAAATAGTAAACCTTAGTGCTAGGTTGGTTCCATGTGTCATTTGTCCCCGTCCATCCAGTTCATCCGTTGTTAAATTTATCCCATGACTGAGGTTGTTTGAGACTTGTAAGATTGAAGATCTTTTCCCCATCTTGACCCCTGTGCATGATAGACTCCATGTTGTTATGTGTCTTTGGCTATGAAATATGTGACTTGGCCAGTGTGGCCGGGTTCACTAGGAAGTTCTCCACAAGTGCTCCACCAAACAGTGTTGCTAAACACTAAAGCATCGAAACGCATAAAAGATATATCTAAAGGATGCAAAAGTATAAATGTTTTAAAAGGAGTCAGTGGCCAAGGGGTTGAGCACTCATTCTTTGTATAATGTAAGGCTCATATGCCCTCCACAGGGGCTGCATGGAGAGGCAAACCCGTAGGGGCTATGGACTGCTCACTGGCAGCGGGTCTAGGCCTTAGTCATTTGCTGGAGCCCAGAAGGCTTTCCAAGGCACCTGCTCTTGTATGTTGGCTACTATCTTATGTGAAATATGAAATATATTGAAAAGGTTAATGGTCAAAGGATGAGCACTCACTCTTTATATAGTGTTCGGCTTATTTGCCCCCGCAGGAAAACAAGGAGAGACTAGCCTGCAAAGGTTGTGTCTTTGTCGGTACTGGAGCCCAAAAGGCTTCTAGGGCACCTGCTTTTGAAGGTTGACCTATGTTGCAAGTTAGTGCAAAGGAAATTTTGCTAGAGTCTGAAGGAAACAAGCCAAGTACTTTATCCATTTGTGAGACACCTCCATCCCCTACCGCTATCTGTCATTTATATTTCACTTTGGCTGAGTGTACTAATTATCATTCGAAGAGATCACTTAGTCAAAGTCAGTAAAAAGTCATTCCCCTTAGCCTTAGCCTTCTTCTCCATCCTCACCCAGCAGTAGCACATTGTTTACACTTTGTAAGTATGGCATGAACAAGCAGACTTCCAAAAAGTTTTGAGATTCTTCAGAAGCACAGGTATATCGTATCACTATTATTATTATTGTCACCATGGTTATGAATAACATTGATTTAAGCTTGGTTTTGATATACACCATTGCATCATTTCTTACCCTGGATGCTTACAGGATCATATTGATGCAGTATCTCACATTCAGTTTGGGTACTTTGACTTGGTCAACACAGTTAACCAAGTCGGGCACGGTTCCCAAGGTAGTGACTCGAAAACCATGGTCTATATTTGTTCCAGACATGCCCAGGACCAATACTCAGTTTCAGTTTTGAGAGTCTGGCCCCAGTTCTCCTGATAAGTGATTATTATCACTTTATTATTGGCCAAATTATCAGAATTTTATTACAGATGGCAGTATTTTGGTTCTCCTAGAGCAGTGTAGTGTTCCTGGGGGTATGAGTAGTCACTTATACCATTCTTTTGTGTCTCCAAATCATCCAGAGCAATCAATTTGCCCAAATTCTCATCTTGGACAGAGTTATGGTGATTTTATCATTTTCCAGAGGATGTACCAGCAAAAAAGAACTAGGAATTTCACTAAAAAAATTGATTTGACCAATTGGGTAAAGAAATGGCTTGGAATTTTGGCAGTTGTTGTGTGTCAACATCCCGAACAGTCCTTCAACAGTTTTCAGTCAACATTTGTCCAGATTATTTTATTTTGGCGCAGTCAGTGAGGAAAGCCCCCCAAGGGGCACCCCCTCAACTTGGCTAATTAATGTATTACATTGTTATATCATTTGTTATGAGGTTGTAATGGGGCCTAGGGAGAATTAAGCCCCTAGTGATCCCCTTTTGATGTATTATCATGATCAAATCTTATGTTATATTTTATTTTGACTTAGACAAGGTGTCATTGGGCAAAAAGTGCGCCCCCCTTGATCAAGTCAAGTTGATCCATGTAAAATTGATCTCCATCGTTGATGATGTTATAATCTCAACCATCGGATGTAAAAGTATGTTAGGGTTTGCATCTCTCAAAATCTATATAAAGACGAGACCCGCCCCCATTGTATCCCACCAAGAAATTTGGCACCATTAGCTCTTGAAGAATAATAGAGAAAATCTTTCCGGGATTTCTTGTCTTTTGTGGATGATTGAAGAATGTTCTTTGTGATTGACTAACATTATTTCTCGTTTGCATTGGAGGTCATTGGTAAATCTGTAGCATATTTTTTTGGATCCGTTTGTTTAACAGGGAAGGTGATTTGGAGAGAGGCACACCTATGGGAGGCACCCACCTTGCTCTTCTTTTCAGATTGAGGGACACGGGGAGTTTTTCTATCGTATGATTTCTCACTCTCTTGTCCGTTTACTTATCGTCAACATTTGTCATTTTTCTTGTTGTTCTCATTGTTATTTACTTGACTTGCCAGGAGAGAGGGTGCATTTGGCTTCCTTGGGTGTTTTCAACAAAGCTGGATTTTCACCATTTCTTCACTTGATCTATGCGGAAATAATCTTCGACATTCATCCTCGGAAACATCAGGTACGTTTTTTCCAGGAAAGATTTATCCTTTTTCTCAGTATCTAATCGACACTGCATTTTCCTTTCACCAAACCCTCATTTCTTAGATCTTTAGGTTCTAATCTGCGGCGGGATATAAAACTTAAAACCCATTTTGGATTTATTATGAAACCCCTAAGTATTAATTTTCATCATCATCGGACTCCATTTTCCCATCTTAAGCATTGGTCTGCTTCTAAGGGGAAGACGCCCTCCTTTAGAGGACTGGGTATTTCTAAAACCACAAACTAGGTATTGTTGGTTTCAATTTCATTTGTTTAATCTTACATCCAACAATCCATCCGAGTGTCCAATTTCATTTAAATTCGCCGTTTTACCCTAGATCTCATTTTTCTGCTTAAAACCCTAGGGTAGGATTGGGGATTTTCACATGGATGCTCGAAATATCTTAGTAATTCTTTTAAACTCTAATTAACTATCCCACTAAGAGATTCCACAAAGATTCCCTGGATCATCTACTCATTCTCCTTATTTTAGGGCTATCGTGGTCATAAGGACACCCCCTAGGCTTAATATTTTCACCGAGTCAGAAGTGTCAATATCCTTGACTAGCGTGACATCTGAGCTCTTTCAAAGGTCTTGGATATAGTAGGTCGCGACTTTAGTTGCCTTTCCTCTATCGTCCTGAATAGGATCACCTTACGAGGCAAGTACAAGGTTCGTGATAACAAATTATTGGAGAGAACTTATTTTATTGTGATTTACAAGATGACTTCTACTCTAAGATCGAATTGTAACAGTATAAGTATTCTTCGGAACATAGGCCATCTGCTTTTGTTGAGGTTGATATACTACTTAGTTAATTAAACGATTCTTATGATTAGGATGTCGATAAGGTAACCTTGTATCTGGTGTCATATTCTTAAAACTTTCACCTTTAGATACTTCTAATGATTTATATTTTGGTAAGATTTTGGTTCAATTTTACATATGATGACTTCTTTATTTCAACAAGATCATTGGTTCCTTATCAATTAATGATTCCTTGTTGATAGATTTCTCTAACTTATTCTATAGCATCTTCTTGTTGATCTTCAGCTTATTGATTTGGTTAATTAAACTTCGATTATGAACCTTTAAGCATGAAAGTTATTCCTCAATTTATGGTTTGTCGACTTCGTTTTCCATATCTTTATTCTCTTACTTTTCTTCTTTTAACATTTTAATTTGTTCCAAAAAAAAATTATTAAGGCGCCTTAGGTGAAAATTTTCTTCATCCTTTTCTAACAAAAATTATAAATCTCGACTTGGATGTTTCCATAGTGCTTAAACATGGCGTTGAGCTTTTTGGATTCACTGTGTGGATAATAAAAGATGATTAACGCGTTTCGAGTGTAACCTCCACCCATCATCAAGATTCGTCTGAAGTTGTAGTATAAAGAGAGGCGGATGGCTAATTAAATAGAATTTAGGGCGAGAGGTAGCCATTAGAAAATTGGAGTAAAAAACTAATAAAATTTTAAGTCATTAGGAATAAAAATATAATGGATAGAGTCTAATAATAAAATGAAGATAAAAATAACTTAAAAATGAAATTCGAATAAATTAATAATAAAATAAGGGTGAATTAGAACTTTAAAGAATGTTTAAGGGATTAGAGTGTTAAAATTAATATTTTTAATATTTTTAAATTTTTGTGTATTAATAAAATAGAGAAATCATTTAAATAAAGTCATAATAATAATAGAAAAATTGTTTAAATAAAGTCATAATAATAATAGAAAAATTGTTTAAATAAAGTCATAATAAATGTTAAGAAGATGATGAGCACCTCAAAAGAAATAATAATATTAATTAATTAATTTAAATGATTAAGAGAGGTAAAGCTACAATGGTAAAGAATAAAATTAGGGAGAAAAAATTTATAGTAATGAAATGGAGAGGGGATAATGCGATCACAAAAAGAGAATAATGAAAGAGATGTTGAAATGATATTACAATTAAAAGCCTAGAAAGAGGGGGAGGGGGCAGGAATTGATAACAGTGAATTACTGATAATGTGACATAGAACAAGGATTAATAGGAATAAGAAATCTACAAAGAAAAAATATAATAGCAAGTTTAAAAGAGAGGTAAGGATAAAGGGATTGATTGATTGATTGATTTTAATGACATCCACAAGGCCGAACAGCCTAAAGGACAAAGAGAATAACAGCCCTAACTCATCTTCATACACTTTTCAATGTCGGATCTTCTGTTATGATATTGACTAGAAGGCTAGAAATCTCGTTGATCTTATCCTCGTCAAATAAGCAGTGAATGTTGTCGACCTTTAAGGCGTTTTCATACTGAATGTGGATATCCTCATAGGTTACACATTCCATGACAAAGTGCCATTTCGTCTCCATCACACCCTTATTGCAGAATATGCAAGTTCTCTCTTCCCAAACTTCCTTGGGTACCCTCCATCTACAGGTCTCACATCTAAGGTGATGTGAACCCGTCCTTGGTTGTGCGACTAACAGCCTTGCTTTTCCTTTAATAGTTGCCCCTAATTATGTTTGTCTCCATGGTCACAATTTGGATTAAACTCTTTGATATAGTATATTTTTTTATGCCTGTTGTGAATGGTCCACATGGCAGTCCTAAATTTTTCAATCACCAATTTTTTTATAGATAGATGACATAAATAAAAGAAAATTGTTGTCTTGAAGGTAAAAATATAAGAAAATTAAAGAAAAAATCCTATTAAAATGATGAAGGGAATGACATTAAAAAAGGAGGGGGTCTAGAGAAAGAAAGGATGGGATTAATGATTGTGATGATGAACAAGAAGTTTCCAAGAATTGCTTAGTTTATAGCCATCTTCACAATTAAAGTTATTAGGATTCTTTTCGATTTCAATAGCTTCTTTAATTAAGCAAGAGGAGTATTGAGCAGTAGAGATGAGAATTTTTGTTTGATCCAAGCAGATTTGATGTTTGAAGTTGAAAGAATGATCTGCTATAGATGATTTATTAATACAGTTCTAAGTTGCCAGGAAACTTGGGGAAAGGGACGAGGACGCCACTTTTTGAAACAGGGGACTTGGGTACATCGGGGGTATATTAGATATATATATATATGAAATCAAATAAAAAAATTCATTAGTATTCAATTTCAATAAGTAACAAATACAATTAACAATTAACATGCGCATTGCTTAAAAGTTCATAAATCAATAATCATTGATAATTTGATATAAAATGGAAATTACATATGAACCGTAAGTATAACATGATATCAGATAATAATATAATATCATAATCATAAGACATAAACCAAGTGAAAATTTAAATAACTGTTTGCATATTCATATGTATCATGATTCATTAATCATGATATATGTCCAATCACAATGTCATACACCAAAAAGCAACAAGTCTAGATCCAAGGACCAAAACTCAAAATGCAAAAAGAACTGAACAATGAACAATGAGCATCAACAAAATAACTAAGTTGGCTTCATTAAGCCATGTCATCTAGGCCAACTGCATCTATAGCATCACTATCATCATCAAGGTCCTCAGTCAACAAGCTCTCTAGGTGGTCATCACTCTCAAGTGGAGGCTCCTCAACATCCATAACAATTGAAGATATCTCAACGAGGCCATCCAGTTGTATCTCCTCATCCACACATCTGGCATCATCTACCAATTGGTCCCATCTCTTGAAAGGACCCTCCTTGTATCCTTGGTCTTTTCGAGATATGAGACGAAGTGTGCTATGAATGTAGACTAAATTTTCAGCCTTCTTTGATCCTAATCTATTTCTCTTCACTGAATGGATGAAAGAATAAGTGCTCCAGTTCCTCTCACAAGACGAGGAACTAGCCACTTGCCCAAATAAAAAATTAGAATTGTTAGGAGATGACAATGTTAAGTACGTAAATTAAATTTTTATTAATAATTTAATACAAAAACAAGATGAGGAACTAGTTACATGTTCAAGTAATCGTATGGCAAATTGTTGCAATTCAGGAGCATCAACACCAAGAAGCCACCACCAATCAATTGGATCCTTTTTGTTGCGCCTATCAGTCAAAAAAGCATGTGAGGCAAAGACACCTCGCCCATGTGAAAATTGGGCAAATTAGCCTCTTATTTCAGAGGCCTCTTCTGTAGAACCATAAAAAAATTTAAAACCCTTTTACCACCTCTCTATCTTAGGAAGGGAGCCTCCTTCTTGTCAAGGGATTGTACCATTTTGGATTCACTGCATAGGCTGCCATATGAAGTGGGTTGTTCAATTTGTTCCATCGGCCATGTATGACATTTTTCAACTGTGCCGATAAATTAGGATCCTTCTCATCTGTGATAGATCTAATTCTCTCACACATAGAATCGATGTTCTCATAAATCTCACCTAAACATGGACCATTTGTGTTTGCATAGCGGAGCATATCACCTATCGGCTCTACAAATTCCATAACAAATTTGACATCTCCCCAAAATTGATCATCCAAAATCAATCTCTTCACCTCCACAGCAGCATCTGAGCTAGACAACCTGCATTGATCCCACATATCACTGATTATAGTGGCAGCTAAAGCCCCTTTCATCTCCACAAGCCTCCTAAGCAAAATGTAGTAGGATGCAAATCTGGTATGAGTTGGTTTAAGAAGCTCTAGTTTGGCATGCCTACGATAAATGGCTTGTGAATGGTGGTGGTTGCACATGAACATCTGAATTTTTCGGCCATTTTCAATTAGCAACCGAATCCAGTCATTTTTTCCAATGTCTTTCAATACATTATTGAGAGAATGCATTGCGCATGGTGTCCAAAAAATGTGCCCAAGGACATCAACAATTCATGAAATCAGAAAAATAAAAAAATCAGATTTCTTATTTAGGTACCCAAATAATTTTTTCAAATTCAAAAACAAATTATCATACTAAATTATTAGATTAAAAATCAGAATTGTCAATCAGAACCTGTACTCCTTTTGGACCATCATCCCTGTTGCTTTGCACACTAGGGCTGCATCAGTAACCACTTGAATGACATTGGATGGCCCCATCTCTACAATGGCATCACATAAATGGTCTTTCAAGAACATAGTGTTCTTTTATTGGCCAAAACAATCAATTGCCTTCAGAAAATATGGACAGGATATAGAAGAAACAATAATGTTTATCAATGGATGATTTCGACAATCAGTCCAACCATCCCTGACAATGGAGCACACATCTACACTCCAAGATCCCTTCAATGGTGGCATTGCCTTCTCAATGCGTGTCTTTTCCTTGTCCACCAACACGGTTCAAAGCTTCATATAACCCGGTGGCTTATACCACGAAGGTCCATCATTAATGGCACGAACCATTTGCTCAAAATAGGGTGAGCGAGCTGCATTAAAAGGGATGCCACATGCAAGAAAAAATCTTGCTATCGCAAGATCAACACCCTCCCTTCCCTTCAAATCAAACATGTCATATATGCCACCAAGAATTTTAGGCCTCTTGTTTGATGTTACATTGCTTTTTTATGCCTTTGATGGAATATCTTCATCACCAAGACGAACTTCATCCTTGGATGGCATTTCGTCCTCATTGGAATCATCATTGTCTTTATCAACATGAGATGTTCGTGAGATTTGTTTTCCTACCTTACCATCAGCCCTCTGTTGCTCCATTTGTACACAAGGGAGTTTAGTGGGATCCTCCGGGCCTCCTGGACAAGCATCAACACCCTTCTTTGGAATGTTCATGAAATGGGCTTTAACCTGAGTGTAGTTGCCCTTCCAATCAGCTTGACAAAGTTGGCATTTTATAGTGATTGTCCCCCCTCCACCTTTCGCAGGTCTTTTCCTCTCCACATGCTTCCAGAGAGGATATTGAGGGTTTGATGATGTCTTATTGGTTGGAAACTTTGAACGGACAAACAATGAAATTTAAATTGACGGAACCCCAACTAGAAATTGGAATAGAATCAATAGATAATCTGACACTGAACTCTGAAACATAGAAAATTAAAATGTATCAGTCTTAGTCTCGACTCTTTAGAAGTTAGAATTAAATTTTTTATTTTAATAAAATTTAAAATTTAAAATTATCAATTTATATTTTAAAATTTTATCTAATATGAATATTATATTATTCAAACTCTACACATTGGGAAAAAAATGAATTTTTTTATGAAAAAATAAAAAATAAAAATTGGTAAAACAGCAAAAAAATTACCTTTATCCCTTGGATTTTGCTGCTCCTGCTCCTGCTCCTCTTCCCTCTATCCAGTCCTCCTTCCCCTTGTCCTGCAGTTCCTCTTCTTCCCTCTGTCCACACCTCCTCTCCTTCCCTCTGCCCGCAAGTCTCTCTCACGTCTGCGTCAAGACTCCTCTGTCCGCAGGTTCACTTCTTTCGTTTGCCCACGACTTCTCTCCTTCCTTCTACACGCGGCTCATCTCCTTTGTTGCAGTTCTCCCCTCCACTCACACGGCTCTCCTCTCCTCTATTGCAGCATTCTTGTCCACTCGCGCGGCTCTCCTCTACTCTCCCGCAGCTCTCCTCTACTCTCCCGCATCTCTCCTCTCCACTCACACGGCTCTCCTCTACTCTCTAGCAACTCTTCTCTCCACTCGTAGGTTGTCCACTCACGGGCTCTCCACTTGTGGCTGCAACAAGCCAGCTCCAAGAACAATCAACACCTAACGTTGGGAGACCCGCAGGGTCTTAAGAGGGCAGGGGGACCCACGCATACCTTGTCCCTCGTGTAATTTTTTTAATAAAAGTATTTTTTTTATTAAATTTTTTTTTTTTAATTTCCAAAATCGGAGTTTCCCAAAAGTCCCTAGAATTGGGGGACAACGTCCCCAAACTAACAGAAGTTTCTGGTTTTTGGGCCAAAGGTACCCGATACTTGGCGACTTCGTCGAAAACTTCAGGGGACGTCTGTGAAGAACCCGACCCAGTTTCCAGGACTTAGGGATGGTTTTCGAGACGGGGACGCAAACTCAACCCTTAGGGATGGGTACCCCTGCGACATAGATACGGTTGTAATTGGTATCTGCAATGTGCTCCTTGAGACAGGTCTAAATACATCTACCAGTTTGTCCAATGTAGGTTTTCCAACAGGAACAGGGAAATTGGTAATTGCCTTGAGATAGAAAAGGATTGGATTTGTCTTTAACACTTCTAAATAATTGTTCAAGGGTCTTAAGGGGTTTAAATAAAGTTTTGATATTCTTTTTAACAAGGATTTTAAAGATGTGAATAATGACAATGGCCAAAAGTCGGTATGTGGTCAAAGGCCTCAATTTCAAAGAAAATCCCAAAAATTGGAGTGTGGCCAACAATCAAATCAAACAAGGTCTCAAAATTGATGACCATAGAATGGAATAAAAAACGAGGCTCTAGTAACAAATGAGACTCTGATCCCAAATGAAACGAACAAAATTGGTTTCCCAAATACAAACAATAATTTGTTGATGATTATAGCTCTGATAGGTGCTTTTGCATAGGCTAGGTGTCAAGCATCCAGAAGTTGTCCATTACCTCTTTATGTACTTACTCAATTTATTGAGTGACCTTTACATCTCTTTCCCGAGAGGGTCATGTCATCAAAATACAGAGCTAATATCTTTTAAAGAATGTATATACCGTTAATTATGCTTTCATTCCTACGATAAACTGGTCAAACAATAAACTGAGTCAGGGGATCGAATACAAAATGCTCACAAATAGTCAATTTAAGAGAGTCCAAAGGTTGGGCTATTATTTCCTTACAGTCACAGATAAAACTGAAAATGGTACCCAAATTGAAACCGGCTTTCAGCCAAAAAAATATTTCATCAAAACGAAGCCAATACGATAACTAATAAACAGTACATTATAATAAAAAAGGCCCGAGTGCCAATCTTTTAACAAAAACTTAAAACCCTACAGTTTTCCTTTTTAAAAACTTCGATGATTTTCTAATCGCAGAATCCAATTACTAGATCCAATAATACAGATACTGCCTTCTAACTTATCTTAATACAGAAGGCTGAGAAGCCTTTTCTTTCCAAACACTGAGCTGGGCAACTTTGGATATCTGCCAACCGGCTATTAAACTAAAAAATAAATCATACCTTGTTTTTTTGCAGAGCAGATTCACCATTGTAGAAGAAGCCACGCCATGTTTCATACATGCACACAAGGTCTATAAACGTTAGATGGCTTCAGAGGTTGTCTACAACAAGAAAAAAATTAGATTTAAGAGTCTAGGTTAAAATGTGTCTTACCTCGGAACAAAGCAGTGGATTGCATAGAAGGAAGTGAACCCTGCACGGCCCTTTTGCTACCCATCAATTCCAAACTAGCAATTTAAAGGTTGTATGTGTGTGCAAATAACAAACCCCACACATATCTCTGCATTTAGAAGCATTCAACTATAAATGAGAGAAAGTCGTAAACCCTAAAACCTGAGTAGTAAACGTAATGCTTACCTTTTGAACGAACTTTTGGCCATAATGGCGAGACCAAAGCCTACCTTCGATTTTTCCAACCGAATGAGTAACCACATTCTGTGGTCCTCTTTTTCCTCACCTATCACGAATAGAGCATTATTAATGATTGTAACCAAACTAATAAACTACAAATGCAGACTTTTTCCAGAGACTTTACCATGGAGAAATGCTCAGAGTCCTGAGGGTTCTTCTCCTCCAATTTCTCCATTACTCTACCCTGTACAAACCGAAGTTTGAGATTTTCTTTCTTTCCTCTTTATGCTGCATAAAATCGAACTTACTAAAATCTTATTACCTTTTAAATTCTTGTTATCCTCGTCGGTTTAGGAAGTTTTCTCCATCAACAACTGAAGGGAGGTACACCAGAACCTTACACCTTTCCATACAAGAAATAGAGATAGCTCAAAGACTGTGCAGAGAATGGAACAGCGTAAGCTATTTAAACCAGATGAGCTCGCTAGCATTCATGCCAGGAGGAAAGTTAAATGCATAGCAAAGCACGACTCTCAACGAGGAGGTCTAGAATGAAACCAACAAACAACCAACACTGTGAACGAAAGGTCAAGTTCACGACCACATAACTATACACACATTTCCAAATCTTGACATAAAACCCTAAGACTTCATCCAACGTTGTGGATCGTGAGGAGTTACAAGTGGAGGACCAAGATCAACCTTCCTTTTTACAAAGAGCAGTAAAGTCTGCCAAAACATTAAAGTTGCCTAGTTGCGTTGTCAACTCGCATGCCACGGCTTTTGGACAGCATCAAACCTCATTTAAACCTCCTCTTAATTCACATGAGTTGTCATTCAATTGCTTGTAACCTTAAAAACTCTTGTAACTCACATGGTCATGAATATTAACCTTTGCATAATCGTTTACAACTTTTTATGCCCTTTTAACTTTTTTTCATCATCGCATGTAAGAGCTTGTTAGGCATGTATGCCTCTTTGAGACCACTTCACCATATACAAGTAGGGTAAAAACCTTATTATTATAACCTTACAACATAGTCGAAACTAGATGCATATGTCTAGAATAATTCATGGCTTAGGACAAGGGTTCAAACCTTAGGATTTAAATCCTGGTTGTAAAAAGAAACATATTAGAAAACAACAATTTCACCTAATAGTTAAGTCGTGGTTCCGGGAAGTGTCATAGTTGGATTTTGATTCCAAACGGACAACAAGTCTTGCCTTCGTACAGACAAGAAAATAAATTAGAAATATTTATACAAACAGGTAAAAATAAAATACGACTAAGAGAAATATTTTATGACATTAAAATTATAAATAATTTTTTTTATATTGTGTATTTTTGGAGTTGTGTCAACAAGCATCTGTTACAGTTAGTTGGGGCATGACACACTCCTTTTAGCTCACCTTGCACTTGGTGGAGCCTAATTTCACATTTTAATTGTTATTTTATGTCATTGTGCGGTTTAGTTCCCAAGCTTATGGGTGCACTAACCTAAAATTTTATATTTTTCCATTAACTTGAAGGCTCAATTTTGAAAAAGGTTGAGGGTTATCTAATATAAATAAGATATCCTCACCTCATTTGCAAATCATGGACAAAGGTTCAAATTATGTATTCTTTTTCTTTCCTACTAGTTTATGAGAGCTTTTCGAGCTAGGCGCACTTCTCTTCAGATGTCTTTTTCTCCTGCATGAATGGCGAATGGAAGGATTTTTAAAGTCTGATAGTCACATTTTAAGTGGGTGCTAAAAATATTTGTGATAACTCATGCTCAAGGGTGACCTAAGGTGCATCTCCTTGCATAATCATGGATCAATGTTTGAAAGTTTATCTCCTAACCCTAGTTTAGCGTCATTCTTGAATTGCTTTGGACTAAGGTAGGGATTGTTTGCTAGCATTTTGTCTACTCGCTTTAGGAGACCGTCCTATTACGGAGCTCTCCATAATACTATTAGGCCTTGGAATTCTCTATTTGCCATAATTAGGGTTTCCCTACATACCCTAGAGGTTGCTAGCTTTGTCCTAGTTGTGGGTAGTGTAAACCATATTAAGAGGAGGAAGTTAAGACATTAGCCTCGATCTCGCATAGCCCTAGGATTTAAGACAAGAATCAAATGAGGACGCCCTCTAGGGTTTAGGTCCTTCAACTCTCTTCTTTATTTATCAAATTTTACAAGTTTTATTTATTGTATACATAGAAATATTTAACTACTAGAAAAATCCCTAAAAATCTAAATAAATTCAAAAGTCCAAAAAAGTTGTGAATTTGTTTTTCTTGTCCACCCTAAAAATTCGCCCTAGGGTTTTAGCCACAAACCCTAGAAAGCGCCCTCATTTGAGGAAGTGCATTGGGATCCATGAAACTCTCATAAATCATGAATTGGAGGGTGTTTGGTATTTCCATTTTATCCTCCAAGTTCGCTCTAGTCCAATTTCCCTCTTTCCCTTGAGGGCGTACTTTTTGGAGTGCCTGCCTTGGGACACATGAAATTGCCTCAAAGGGCGTGATTTTATTTGATGAAGTGAATAACTCCATTTATATATGATTCTTGTGTTTAGATTTGCTATTCTTTGACTGTAATAAGGCACAGATCATAGCTATTAAAAATTTGTGGAAGGTATTTGTGTCTTATTGGTGGTTGCAGGTATCTTTCACTGATTGGGGTCTCCCTCTGGATTTTGGAGTTACACTAAGTGTTGAGAGGTTAAACTATGGTGGCATTGGGTTTAACCCTCTCCCGAGCTTACCTTCGCTAGCATTAGGTGTACATTGCCTTGATTTGCGAAGGGGTGATAGTTTGAGAGGTAATACCACCATGCACCACCCACCTTATGTCATATATACCAACTTACCACCTATAAACATTATAACATCACATGCCAAAACTTTTGGATGAGCCCCCCAAAATTGTTTATAGCTGTCAAATTACTATGCGTGGGCCTTCAATCCATCATTCACAAGGGTTTCCTCGGTCAAGCCTCCCCCTCCCCTAAAAACACCAATATCTATGTGATTCATTGATTGGAAACTACAGGTTGATCATAGGTTATTTGTGGGGTGTGAACAACAAGGAACCCTCTCCCCTTCAAACACCATAAAGCCACAACCACCATCAAATTGATTTGGTCAAGTTTAACTCTAATCATTCACGACACACCCCTCCCACCAAAATTCTCACCAACAACCATGATGGAGAGGCCTGCAAGGTTTTTGGAGCTTCGAAAGCTAGCACCCTACCTCCATAACCCTATTCATGTGCCAATGGAACCCTTCTTATGGAACGGTTATCGCATATATTGTAGTTGGAGCTACCATGATGCAGTAGACTATATTTTCCTTCCACTCAATGACAGTCCTAGATGTGTTGAGCGTATGTTTCCAGTGATCATCAATGATACAGCCAGCTAGAGCCATTTCTTTTGATTAGCAGGAGCTATGTTGCGGGGAATCGCTAGGGACCCCCACAAATCACTCCCAATCTGCGCTCTCGAAGGAATCGATAAGGGATCAATCCCGAAATCGCGATTCCTCCTAGTAACGTTTTTGGGAATCGCGATTCCTTAGGAAAAAAACGCTCCCTGCCATCCCTAAAATTGCTAAGGGAGCGATGAGGAAGCGACGCTCCCAGAGCGATTCCTCATCGCTCCCTCAACTACCCCAAGCAAAAAAAAACTGCTCCCTCAACGATTCCACGTGTTAAGGAATTTTTTTTTCAATTTTCTCAATTTTGAAAAAAAATAAATGTTTTTAGTGATTGGCTAGGGTTCAATTAGCCTTTGTAAACACTATTAGACTCCAATTGGACTCATTCTATTCCTCATTTGATTGTTTTATTTATCTTGCTAGGGCTTTGAGTAGCTTTCTTAATTGTTTGAGAGCAAATTTGTAGGAGCTTAGAAGGGTGATTAAAGGAGAGATTGAAAGCTTCTATTTGTGAGAGCTTGGAAGGAAGATTGAAGACTTCCATAGAGACATTCAACCATCCTTGAAGAGCTAAAGAGGTGGGCTCTAAAAACCCAATCTTTGTTTGTTTTTGAAAAAAAAATTCACTATGTTAAAATTTTAAATCTTGTATGGGTTTTTTTTCTACTCTTTCAATGATGGCAATGATGAGGAGGAACAGATAGGGAGTGGCACATACCATGGAGAGGAGGAGGAGGAGATTGTGAGTGAAGAGGAGCAAAAACAAAAAGACACAACACCTTTGTGGAAGTATGTGACAAGGCTTGGGGGAGGGAGAGGGGGTGGAACCACGAAGTTTACATGCCTCCATTGTAATAAAACTTACAAATATTCATATACCCGTGTGAGAAAACATTTGTGTGGGCTTATGCCATGTGATTAAGGTACAGCTACTGGAGTCAAAACATGTGACAAAGTGTCAACTAAAGAAAAAAACAAATACAGGATGGAAGAAGAGGTCGCTCAAAACAATTCCAAAAGATCAAGTGTCGAATCTGAATCCCCACAGAGAATGTTTAGTAGTGGATCTGGATCATCATCCACCCATGCTAGTGGATTCTCGCCTATCCGAAAAACATTATCAAATTTCCTTGACCTTGGTTGCAGAGATGACGTGGATTCAAAAATTTACAGGTTTTTCTATGCATGTGGTGTGCCATTCAATGTTCTTCGCTCACCCTATTGGCATGAAATGGTACAAGCCATCAATGGTGCCCCTAAAGGATACAGGAGCCCTGGGTATGACAAAGCTAGAACCGTGGAACTTGACAAGGAAAGAGCCAAACTCAATAGTGCTCTTGGAAAGTTTACAAATGATTGGTCCAACTATGGGGTATCCATTGTATCTAATGGGTGGACAAATGTTAAAGGCAAGCCATTGATAAATATTCTTGGTGTGTCTATTAGTGGTATGGTCTTTCTTTCAGCTTATGACTACTCAGATCACTACAAGACTGGTATTAATATTGCACAACCTTTACTTGAAACCATTCAAATGATTGGGCCATACAATGCCATTCAAAAAATCAAAGATAATGCTGCTAATTGTAAAGCAACAAGAGCAATCATTGAGGATACGTAACCCAACATATTTTGGTCAGGGTGTTTGGTTCACACATTGAACCTTTTGATGCATGATATTGTTAAGATGAAGGACCCTAGTTACTAATGGATTGGTGCCTTGTACAAGAGAGGTAAGAAAATGATAAAATTTATCACCAATCATAGCATGGCCCACCACATTTTTTGCAATCACTCTAGGTTGGAGCTATTGAAGATTGTGAAGACTAGATTTGCTAGCTACTACCTCACCTTCAAGAGGCTTTTGAAGGTAAGAGAGGCATTGGCTAGTATGGTCTCAAGTGATTCATGGCAGTGATCGAAAAACAGAGCTGCAAGCGCATCTGATAGACATGACTTTCAGGAGGTGGAGGACACCGTTCTTGATAGTCAGTTCTAGGCACAGGTTAAATATATTCTACAATTGACCAAGCCCGTTTATGGTATGATTTGTTTTGCAGATACAGATCAGTCGATGATTGGGGAGGTGTATGAGCAAATGGATAGCATGCAAATAGATCAAAGACATTGTTGAGCAAAGAGATGCAATCTTGTATGACCATATTCATAAACATGTGGTCAAAAGGTGGGATAATTTGAATGTTCCACTCCATGCCTTTGCATATGTCATGTTACCACCTAAGGTGTAAGTTGCACTGAAGCGGATACAGATACGGGGGGGGGCGGAACAGATACAACAAATTTTCAAAAAGATCAGATACGATACGACAAGGAAACGGTATATATATATATGTGTGTGTGTGTGTGTGTGTGTATAATTTGGAAGACATGAGGCAAAAAGATCATTTTTAACCTTTTAGATTACCATTCACATTTAACTAGATCGTCATCATCATCATCACCATAAATATTTTAATATCATCAATGTCATGGTCATCATAATATTATCATTGTAATTTGACAATTTGTACATCATCATCATCATCATCAAACTTCAAAGACAACTATGAACTATCTAATATCAATATTATCAAATCGTACATGTAACATGATGCCATGAAAACATTGAAAAGTTAATTAGGTCAGCCATTAGATCATATTCATGAATCATAATTCATTGATTCTGTTGTCCGCCGATTGCACACCAACAGCAGAAATCTTCTGAAAGCTGTCTCCTCACTTGAGAAAGTGGGAGAGGTGTGACTTTGGGGGCAAGCACAGAGCCAGGTACTGTCACCTACTCCTAGCTCCTCCATTTAGGCTAACTCCTAACGAAGCCAAGGGGGGTAGTCCCTAACAAAGAGTTTTCTATGGCTCAATGTGTTTAAGTTAAGTTTTAATGTTCGAATGATACGGATGGGTGTTGTTTAGGAGTCATTATGGTGAAAGATGATTATGATTATGAAAATTTGAACACAAGACAAAGGCAATCCACGTTGTTGCACTGGATTAAAAGATGAACAATTATATCAAGAACTTGTAAAAAATAAAAGTGCATTCTTATCAATAAAAGGACAAATGGTCCAGATTAATAATAACACATGAAAAGATAGACCAGTGCCTTATGGAGTCAAAACTCTGCAATGCTTGAAGAATAACAAAGATACAAACCTTGAAATAAAGCTAGTGGATATGTTATGCGAGTGCTCTTGGTACGTTTTAAAGATTTTAGTGGTCTTGTTTATTATGGCTTTGAAATGAGGAAGGTATCAGAGACCAACCAGGAAAGTGTTCAAAGTCATTACGTTCTAGACATGTCAGCTCATCCAATATCCCGGGCTGGTGTCCTGGAGGATTGACCAGCTAGCCACAACTCTAAGACAACGGGGAGTTCCGGCGCCCTTACTAGAATAGACTTGAATGCTTTCTACAACGCCGGTGCGTTGGTTATGGGTAAAATTTTATTATGTTGTTATCGCGAGCTTAGCAAGTCCGTTCACCGTTCTAAGTACGAGCCCAACTATGACAGTCGGTAGAGCATACTAAGTGAGGGATATCAACGAAGTAAATTAATTAGAAGGGGAATGTGAGTTGCAAAATTTTATTAAAAGAATTAATTAAAACCCTCCGACAGAGAGCGCTCTTGACTTTGTCTTATGACAAAAGTTCAAGAATCTTATCTACTCTATATGCCTAAGTGCAAGGATGATGCAAAAATTAATATGCTCTCCGATAGAGACTGCTCTTGACTTGGATTCCGACAAGTTCAAGAGACTTAGAAATTTATTATTAAATTACAAAAAGCAAAGTACATGAGATAAAAGAAAAATTAAACATTAAGCAAACCCTACGACAGAGAGCACTCTTGATCCACCTTACGGTGAGATTCAAGAGATTTTGATTCTTTTTTAATATTTGCAATATTCTATCAAATGAAAACAAGATCTAAGTTAAAAATAAGTAAAAGAAACAAGAAATTTTTCTTTTTCTAACTTTTATGAAAGCAAACTTTTCAATAATGAAACTACTTCTTCCTATTCTACTCTAACAAATAACTCTACAAGCATGCAAACATGAAAATGAAAAGAGACAATACAAGCTTCCCCCAAATGGGGGAAGAGGGGTGTGCGAGCCTTTATCCCACTTGCTTTTTATTAACTCTTTTACAATGCTTTCTTTGATTTTGCGTTTGCCTCTTCCTAAAAGAGCAAGGTGAGAAAGGGAAAGAAAGAAGAAGGAAGTATTTTTGTCTTTTTTCTCTTTGCTTGCTTCCTTGCTTGCCTTTAGCCTTTGGAATTTTCTTGATTTTTCCTAAAAGTAAGAGCTTTAAACACTTGAAACGTTATATGTTAATAAAAAATTAAAAGAAATAAAACTACAAACTAACTCTTAAGAAAGGGGTAAAATTCTACGGTGAAAATGGAGGAAAGAGAGAGGAGAAAAGGCTATGAAACGGGAGAGGAAAAAAGGCAAAAGAGGGCTGTCCAAAAGGGTAAAAGAGGGCTGCAAACTGAATGAAAGATGGCTGCAAACTTAAGTGAAGAAAGAGGGAAAGAGGGCAGCAAAGTGGAAACAAGAAAAGCAATCCAAACAAGCCAATGGGAGGGAAGCCAAAGGATAGAAAAAGTAGACTAGGGCTTCCTAAAGTAAATGGTAACCAAAGAAAAGCTTCTTGTGGATGGAACCCAAGAGATAGAGATAGACTCCCAGCTTTCTTTTTGTATTAAAAGAAGACGATCTCTGTAGGTCCTGCAATCACAAAGTGTTAAACAAAAATTGGTTGCTTGAAGCCTAGGATAGAAGCAGCTGAGCTCACACCCTTCTTCAACCTGTGAAGCCTGATAACACACCACAACTCAATACAAACGTGAGATCAAAATAACATGCTAGTATGCCAAGAAAATTTAATCAAGATCAACATTACGTATTACTGACTACTCATGTTCATCAAGATGCTAATCTACTTTGCATAAACAATCAACTTGAAACTACAAAGGATTATTCTACCATGCCAACAATGGCCTTCTTGAGCTAACAAAACAATTGATCTCATGCAAGTATTAAAGAAATAGGGGTTAGAGACAATATCACCTCAACCATTCAAAAGCTACCACATGCAAGAACTCATAGACCTCCAAAGTCGAATCTTTATTAACAATTCAAAGCAAATGCTTAATACAATTTTCTCAGAGTAACTCTGCTACAAAGTTCCATACTGAAGAGAGTGCTAAGCACCTCTATTTATACCAAAAACAAAGCCCCAAGGGGGGCATTTATGAACTGAGGATCAAGCCAGAGTTAACTGAGTTGAAGTGCAGAGGTGATTGACACCTCTCTTAGCTAACTCACAATCCGATTTCCAACACACTCAATCCAGCTCCACCCACCATCCATCGGCTTCCTTCATTTCCTCATGCATGAAGATTCCAATGCTGGCATGAGGAAGGAAATGTGTGATGCTATTTTATTTGATGCTAGCATTCGAAGGAATAAACCATGGTTTAAACCAACGTTGATTTAAACATTGGAATGGGATCCACCTTTCCCTCCTCTCACGCGAGTTTCATGTGATGTGAGCATAGCTTGACGTCACCCTCATAATAATTCATAACCACTCGCTTCCCTCTTACATGTATTGAAAAGGCATGTGATATGGCATGGCTTGACTTTATAATTTATTTCAAATGTAGAGGGGTCCACAAATCCCACTCATCACTTCATAAAGCGTGAGTCCATTCACCCTCACGTCACTCTCCCACGAAATAATTCGTATGCATGCCTTTAAACCAAAGTTTAATTCATATCATATTTTTGAAGTGGATTACATGGCATGAGGGACCCACCTCCATGTCATTTCCACCCATAAAATATTCAATTTTGACTTTTTTTACTATTTTGACTTTGGTGCATTGTATCCACTTTTAGCATTAAAATGTTATTCTGGTGCACAATTAGCCGAATACTACCTTACGGGGTGCTCCGACTGACCGAGTGATGGTGAAAGTGGCCCCTGGGGTAAAGATGTTGCTCTGGGCTTGAAAATGAGCCCAACCATGCCGAAAACAGACTCTGGATCACACATTTATTACATTTTGAAATTTTCCATTTAAACCTTAAGAAAAAGGTTTAAAAAATGGAAAAAATTATTTTTCTCGGAATCCAACGAAACTCTAGGGGGGCCTAGTACATGTTCATACAACTCAATCGGAATGCCTAGCATGACAAAAAATACTAACACGAAGGCTCTAATAACCTCCCAAGGCCGAAACAACAAGACAACTACCCCAGCTTTGGAGGAGCGAGTGAAAAACTCAAAAATTATTGGTCGTTTGTTCAACAGCCAATAATAACCAAGGGAAAAAACACTCTGGGCTAGTCGACTTGATGCCCAAGTCCGGGAAGCCGAGCCTTTTATAAAAAATAAATGCTAGGACATTTTTTTACAATCTCCCCAAGGGGGTATGAACATGTATTTACAAAAAGGTCCGAACAGACTCCCAGGAAAAGGCTGGCGGGCTTCTGAATTCTGATCACGAATAAGTGTACTTGTTCAATGCTCTGGCAGCTCACCGAAAAACCCACTAAGTGCAAAATTAGTGGATAACAAATTCAATGTTCAATGTTCATAACTTATTACAAAATTAAACTCAATCAAAATATAAATGAAATCCACAAAATGTCAAAATTACATATCATCAAAAAAGTCTCCATCCATGTAACGAAGCTCAACATCATGTTCATCCTCTCCAAAACTAGGAACATTGCTTCCATGTCCACTTGAAGAGGCAATTGTTGGTGACTCCTCATCAAACAAATTAAGATGAGACATGGCACTCAATGCCATATCCAAGTTGGCCAACTCTGGTTCTAGATCCCATAGTTTGGTGGGCCCCGATTTGTACTCTTCCTTTTGGTGTGACAGAAGGCGAAGGTTGGAGTGAACATACACAAGTTCCTCAGCTTTCTTGGAGCCCAAACTGTTTCTCTTCACTAAATGGATGAAGCCATATGTACTCCAATTTCTCTCTGTCGATGAAGAACTAGCAACCTGTGACAACATCCTGATTGCCAATTTTTGTATATATGGGATTTCCCCACCATGGAAGTTCCACCAATCAGTTGGTGTTAGTGAGGTCTTGTCTCGCATAGCCTCAATATCTATACCCAAACCCTCAGATCCCACAAAATGAGAAAACTCACTACGAATCTGAACCCCAATATCAAGATCTAGAAATAGTTTTCTAAAAGCTTTTTTAAACCCAAGGGACACTTTTGGGTCCTTATTAGGTGCAAATCTGTTTGGATCACTAAACAACTCTACAAAATAATATTTGGGATTTAATGCATAGGCCAAAAGGTGTAATGGGGTGGTCATCTTGTTCCATCTCTTGGTTAATATGTCTTTTACCTCATTGTAAAAAACTTCATCTGGGTCTTTCTCCTTGGCACTGATAGCCTCCCTTATCTTCTCTATCATGGAGTCAATGCCATCATACACCTCTCCCAAACTAGGTTTATTTGTATCAAGCATCCGTATCAAATCCACAATTGGCTTAGAAAATGCCAAACGATATTCCACCCTATCCCACCATTCATCAGCAACAACCATCCTCTTCACTACTTGTGCTCTTTCAGCCTGGGATTGCCTCCATTGAGTCCAAAGAGAACTGCATACCATTGATTGCAAGGCTTCTTTCACTTGCATAAGCCTCCTCAAGGCTATGATGTGTGAGGTAAAACGAGTCTCAGCAACCTGCAAGTGCCAAGATTTCAATAAATTAAATTTTAGATTCTAGCATCTAGATTTGCATATCCAAAATAAAATGGTGATACTAATAACTTATTAGAATTTGCATTTTAGAGTCCTACAAAATATGTATTGAAGTTTAGGTACCTTAAGAAGCTCCAAATTTGCAAATTCCCGATAAATGGCTTGAGACATGTGATGGTTTGTGATGAAGCTCTGAATTTCCTTGGTCTCTTCAAAAATCTGCTTGATCCACTCAATTTTGGTCCCCATCTTGCTCAACATAAGGTTCAATGAATGTACAGCACAAGGTGTCCAAAAGATGTGTTGAAATTTTCCTTCAACAATCAGGCCCGCTGCTTTACACACTTTTGCATTGTCCGTTATGACTTGGACAACATTTTCTACCCCCACAAATTCAATCGCTACAATCAAAATATTAGCAATAAATTGTGCATCTTTTTGCTCCCCTTCACAATCAACTGCTTTCAAAAACATTGCCCCTTTAGGGCTTTGGGCAATCACATTGATCAATGGCCTATTCCTTTGATCTTTCCATACATCAGAAATGATGGACACCCCTGAAATGCGGCATGAATTACGAATGGGGTTCAAGGCACCCTCCAAACGTGACTTTTCAGATGTCAAAAGTGTAGTGCGTACCTTCTCATAACCAGGTGGTTTGTACCCTTTTGGGACTTCATTAATTGCTTTAATCATTGCAATCCAATAAGGCGATCAGACTAAGTTGAAAGGAAGGCCATTTGCATAAATGCATCGACCTATAGCTTCATCTGCTATGCCTCGAGCATCATTATCAAAGCACTTTTCCAGAGGTCCCAAATTTGACCGCTTGGAAGGATTGTTGGATTCACCAGTGGGTAATGGAGGTCTTGATGAAGCTGCTCCCGATCTTGTGGGTTGTTTGAATTGAGAGGTATGGATTGCCTCCATAGCTTTAGCATCTGCCTCATCTTGTTCTTTCTTGTATTTTTCCAACTTTTCCTTACTCAAGCCCTTACCATCTGTCCCATCTGGATTAGGTGGCCCAATGCATATTCGGTTTCCAGTGTTCTTTATTTCAGTTAAATGTGCTTTCACCCGAGTGTAGAATGCCTTGAATTCTTTTTGGCATTCACTACAAATCCATATTAATGACCCCCCTCCTTGAATCTTGCCCACAACAGTAACATAATTCCAAAGAGGAGATTTTGGATCATTTTTTCCTTAGTGGCAGATTCGATTCCTTGGGGGTCAGCATTCACAGATGTTGATTCCATTATGAATGGAAAATAGGCAAATTGCAATGCACAAGTGACAAAACAATAGTTATAAGCCTCTAAATCACTGGAAAAAAATAAAAACAATTAGAATTTAAATTAGAAAAAAATTAAAAATAGAAAATAGAAAATGAATAATACAACATTGTACAACTACACTTACAAGTACAAACTTACAACTTACAATCTAGTCATATATGTTTATAATATAAGAATTACTAATTATTGAGCCATAAGAATTATAATATAATTGAATATTCATTCAAATTATAAGAATTATGGTATTATTGAATAGTCTAAAAGAATAAAACATAAGAATTAAAATATTATTTAATATTCATTAAAATTTGAAACTTTAAAAGACTAGTCACTAAAGTATTTAACTTTTATAATTCACCAAGGTTTGGAAAAACATTAAAATGCTAAAACATTAAAATTTTAAAACATTAAAAATTTTAATACTAAATACGACTACTTTAAGTTTAACTTTTAAAATTCACCAAAGTTTTGAAAAAAAATTAAAAGCTAAAAGTTTTGGCATACGGGCCACAGTGCACATATTTGCATAAATTGGCGATGAGGGTGCTTTCACAGGTTGTCAATAGTTCTTCTGCAAAGAGGTGTTGGAGCACCTACAGCTTCATCCACAACGTCAAGAGAAACAATTTGAATATAGAACGGGCTGAAAGTTTGGTTTATGTGCACTACAACTTGAGGTTGTTGTCCCATTATTGTGAAGCAACCAAGAATGATAGAACATTTTTGACTTGGGATAACAATCCAGAGGAGGCTAATGTGGAGGATGGAGCCATTGCATTAGAGCGCTTAGAGGATGAACTATTGGGTGATCATGAGGATGATCCAATTCATACGTCAGAGATGCCACCCCCAACCACCAGCAGGTTTCCAGATGCAGCAGGTTTGCCTTTAGCTTCACAACATCCAACAATCCGTGGGGGGCATTCATCTTTTTCTCGTGTTCCACAATCACTTCCAGCAGCTCCTATTCCACCTAGTGTTGATGAAATTGTCATTGATGCCAACATGGACTTGAAGTGGCCCCACAGGATGTCATTGATGCCACCAAGTCCCACCTGCAGTGCCTTGATCCCTTACAGAGTGGGTTTGTGCCTTGAAGCACCTTGTACCCAGTTGATAAGGTCCTTGTACCCACAAGGCTGGATCTTGATGCCGCCACCTTGCTGAAGATGTTGAAGACTCTGTTGATGACGTTGAATACCTTGGAGATGGTCCCGAAGCCTTGATGGACGTTGGAGAAACCCTAGATGGGTTAAAGAAGCATTAATGACCCATTCTGTGGTCATTCATGCTATGATGATGTCATGGTACCCCAGAAGAAGACCTAGCATCCCCACAGAAGATATCTTGACCCTTGGAGGTCCTCGTGTATGGTTAAGGTGGTTAAGGTCCTTGGTATGGTTTTGGAGCCCACTACTCACACTTGACATAGTTAGATGGCATGATGAAGGCACCCACACACATATGATGGCGGTTTGACACTTAGACACACTTATGATGATCCTTGTACTCTTGAAGGTGGGGTGAAGGTGTTGACACTTAATGACTTTGAAGATGATGACACTTGGACACCTATTACACCTTTAGTGTTGATGATATGGTGGACACCCTATGAACGTTAATGATATGGCAAAGAAACAATAATTAAGAAATACATACATTTTAATGGGAAGGTTTGACCCTTGAAGGAAGCGTTTGTGTGACAAAAACAAAAATGAAAAACATAAAAATAAAAATAACACGTGGACAAGTTTGACTTTGAAGTTTTTTTTGACAAAATAAAAACAAAAATAAAACTTACCTTACATACCTTGAAGTCAGCTCCAAACAAAAAAAATGAAAATTAAAAATAAAAAATTCAAGTAGAAGTCGGCTCAGTCATTTTTTTAATTAAAAATAAGATCATTTTTTTTGTGAAGTCGGCTCCAATAAAAAAAATAAAAAAATACATATGAAAACTAGTATAAATAGGGCTAACGTCCTAATTCATTTTGTGTGAAAATTCGGGTGTATGAGAGCTCTGAATTTCGGGCTGCTCACTGAGGAGAATTTCGGGTACTGTAGCAGCTACAGTAGACAGGAAATTTTTAAAGTTTTTTTTTATCTCTGTAATTTCGTGGGTCATTACTGAGGCAATTTCGTGGTTGTCTCTAAGAGTGTCTTGAGGTTGCAACAGGAAGATATCTCTCAGCCATTTGCCAATTCAAGAATTCGGGCTATTGCAAGGATGATTTCGGGCTGCTTCAGTGAAAAAATCAGTTTGCTACAGACATAATTTCGAGCTGTCTCTTTTCAGTAATATTTTCGGACTGTCTCCTATTCTTGGCAGCAAAAGAGGAGCAGACCCGAGTTTTTCCAGACACAGTAAAATATTTTGTTTGGGGTTTCATTTGTTTTCTTGCCAACATTTGCAGCAGCAGATCCGAGGCTTTTTCGTGGTGAATTTTGCAGCAGTGGACTAAGGTGATTTCCGTGAATAAGCAGCAGTCAAATACAGTCTGAATTTTTATGGGTTATGACAATCCATTCTTGGACTTGTCTTGGGTTTGTAACCAACACATAGTCCAAGCTTTGAGATTCTCATACAGTCCCGATTTGGAGGCTATTTACAGTAAAGACACAGTCAAGTTTTAAACGAAGTTTTGACCAGCATACACTCACACAGTCTGAGTTTTGTGGATCCTAAAACAATCTGAGTCAAAGTTTTGGATGTGGTTGGGTTCCTTTCACAACATATAAAGAGCCTGAGTTTGTGGAGTGGTGAGCAGTCCACCAAGGTTCCTCACAGCCAGTGCAGAAATCCAAGCTTGAAGGGAGTATACAAATAGCTCGGGGTTTGGCTTTAAAGGGGTCCATATCATACACAGTCACAACATAGACACAGTCCAATTTTGGCATGGTTTGAAGTTCTTCCTCACCATATACACAGTATGGTTTTTGATATGTTTTGAAGGTCTTCCCAGAACATACACAGTTCAAGCACATAAACAGTCCTAGCATATACATAGGTCATGCATATGTTTGATATGACAGTCATGTAGACGGTGTCAACTTGACAACAGTGATATAGTGACAAATATTGAGGCAAGTCAAGTGATCAAGTAACTAAGGAAGATCAATCTCAGTCGCGTTGGAGACATAAAAGTTGCATACATCAGTTTGAAAGGTATGCTAATACATCTTCTCAAGTTTGCTAAGTAAGAGGTATGTTCATTTTGATCAAGTTCTAAAAGGATCAGAGATCAAGTAAAACTTGAGAAGCTACAGATCCAGTGAGCTAGACTCTAGAGTGATAGTTTGATATCTTGCATAAAGTTTTGATGCATATATATAAAGTTGTTGTTGTGGACACTGTGGCATAGTCTTGGACTGAATTAAGGATTTTCCTTGAGACATCCTAAAGCTACCAAAGTGAAGAAGAGAGGAATAGTTGTGTTCACTATGATAGCATTGAGTTACATTGACATGACAAATGACAGCAGTAACAATAAAAGTTTGGCTTGACTAAAGGCATCCTTCTGCATCAGTACAAGCAACCATTACAGCTCAAACTCTAAACTCTGATTTTTGAGGATTAAGAAGCAGCAAAAGGTTTGATCTTGGACACAGTTGTTGGCATTCTTTAAAGCACCTTCATAAGCTCTGATCCTGGACAAAAGCAGCCAACAACACTTGCATGATAGAAGAATTTAGTCACAGCCTTGACATGAAGTTGATTGAATGTGACATGCCAGAACATTGATTGAAAGTGACATATGACATCGGTGAGCAAATTGATCAATATCAGATTGACTTGATGATTTTGACAGTGGATTGAGTTGACTGATAACAGACCGTGACTTGGCAAGCAGTGACATGATTGACTTGACTATGACAGCAGTGTAGATGACATGTTTGATGAGCAGATGACCAGCAACAGTGCTTGTGATGAACAGATTGATATGATGTGTATGTACAGCAGTAAGAAATGATGATTGTATGATGCTGGCAGCAATTTGATGGACAGAATGATGTATTCGTGGTTATGGTCAGAATGATGTGCCTATAGATATGGTGTGATGTGACAATGATGAAAATGTGTTGAGACAGTGAGCTTAAATTGTAAATGCAAGCTTGTCTTGCATATGAGGTTAGGATACCTCAAACTCTTCTTAGTAGGGTCTAAGAAAACCAGGCAGGGTCCTGGATGAAGAGTAGGTGCTCTTTGTATCAGTAGGTGCTGATTTTACCTCACGGTTGTAGCCGGTCCAAAACTAATACAAAAAGATTACAAAATTATATGGTGTTGTGTTCTTTTGTGTTATGGTTTTTGATGATTCAAATGCTTATGATATGTGAATGATGAAGTGAAAGATGTTTATGAAATGATTATAAAATTGGTCGAATAGTGGAATGATGAATTGGTAGTTAATTGTGACTAGCTAAGAAAAGTTTTAAAATTGGCTTTACACTAATTCACCCCCCCTCTCAGTGTCTAACACCTAGAACACGAAAAAAAAAAATTGGAAGTTTCTCGTGGCAAGAGGAAAACTTAGTAGATTACTAGATAATATCATAGTACTTTGTATTTTATATTTATTATGGCCTATTTTGTAAGCATTATGGCCTAGTTTGAAGTTTGAACTTTAAATTGTTGATTGCATCTTGATTCTTATTATCTTATGATCTTACAACTCTTTGGTATTGAATATGATATTATGATGCTTTGTTTCATTTCATGGTTGATGTTATATGTTAGACTGTTAGAGTTTGTTGATGGAAATATTATATGTTGAAATTTGAAGGTTGATGTTGTTGAGATTGATCATTTGATGACAACATTACAAGTCATAGCTCCTAGATTATTAATGGTATATGTGTATTAAATGGTTATATCTATGTTTTCTATAGCTAATTTGGCATAATAAACGTTTTTTTTAATATATATGCATCAAAATATATTAAAATATGTATTATATAAAAAACGCTCCCAAAATGGAATCTATTGAAAATTTCACTTTTCGCTCCCACTCCCACTCCTACTCGCCGCTCTCAACAACGTAGCGCAAGAGTATCCCATGACAAGACTTAGTCTTGGGCGATCCATTGAGATGGACTTATTGTAGCCATGGTTCACTTAGCAGAGCAAGCAAACGGTATATGTTCCTTGCCCATACATTTGGTATTAGTTTTATCAGAGATAGGTATATAGCTAGACAAGTATATGCATGTGTATTTGAGTCATATTAAACTGTGATGCTCATCTTATTAGCTTTAACTTGACATGGTAATTGATATTGGCGATTTTTGTATTACATTGCTTTCATGGACTTGTTATAATGAGTGGATATATGATCTTGAATGTTAAGACCTTTTCATATGCTCACTAGTATTGCCTACCTTATGTACACTTAATCTTACCTTGCTATTTTGGCACCACCCTTCACTTTTCTCCATCCATCTGCTTCATCCATATTTGAGTTTGACCTTTGACTTGGACCTTGACTTGTGAGATTGAAGACCTTTCCCCCACTTGGACCTTTGTGTTGGATAGGCTCCATGTTGTATTGTGTCTCTGGCTCTGGAGTGTGTGGCCTAGTTCCTTCCCTTCTACTTGTATGATTCCTTGTGGAATGGATGTATAGCATGTGTCCCCAGATTGTTCTCTTTAATCCTCAAAGCAAGTTGTCACTTCAATGATTACAAACATCAGTATGACTGCTTATCTATATGTGACATGCTAGCCAAAAGGCTAATGAAATTAAATGCAAATGCCACTGACTAAAGCTGCAAATAGTTGTGCTTTTTAAGCGCATGTAAAATCATAAGAGGGCTACAAATGAAATTGAAGGCCAAATAAAAGCAGTGGTTAAACAAATGCTAAATCCAAAGAATGCTGGCCATGTTATGTAATGATTTTTTTTAATTAACAAAATTAACATTTTTTTTAAATTATTTATCAAAATTTGATAACAAAAAAATATAACAATGTTAAAAAATTAAATACAAGATTAATAAATTAAAAAAACTTAAAAATACATTAATAAAAATTCCTCACAGAGCCCGTGGGTTTTAATGTGAGATGGAGTAAGTGACAGCTAATTCTAAGTGTCCTCAAGGATCTCTATACTACAGTTGCTTGTGTACTTAACCCAAGGGCCCTAGAAAAGATCCTCACGGAGCTTGAGTCAAGCTTGGATGTGAGTCGAAGGAAACTTTTTAGAATCTACTGGAAACCTTCTAAGCACTCTACCCATGTGTGAGACATCCCCATTCCCTATTGTCCTATGTCCTTCATAAGTCTAAGTGAATTCCCTTTTTCCCTGTTGTCTGAAAGATCACTATGTCAAGGTTACTAAGTCATTACCCCTTATCCTAGCCTTGTTTCATTCACGTCACCCATCATAGTAATTTGACTAAGTTTATAAGTGAACATGCGTAAAGGACTTCATGAGAAATCATTTAGTTACTCTAGCACAAGTCTTATTTTTATTGGATTTGATTTTATTTATCACCATCATCATGTTACTATTGCTATAGTTGGCTAATAATATGACTGAAAGAGTTATCTTTCATCCCTTGTATACATTGGATTGATCAGATTACCGTTCAGACAGCAAATTGACTATTTTAACCTTGGTCAAACCTAGCTTGACTTGGTCAACATAGGTTTGAGGATGGATATGGTTACAATTATTCTATTGTCATGTTTTGATGCCTTTGGAGGCCATTCGGAGCATTCCATTGCACTAGAAATGCAAAAATTGGTTCAATAGTCACTAGGTGAATTTTTAATGAAATTAACCAATTTTTATCAAATTTTGAAAAAAATGTTTGAGGACCTTCCACCAAAGGCGTTTTTGGGGTTATGAGTAATAAGTATTGTCAAATTGATATTTTTTGGAATTTTTGGTGCAGTCGGATTGTTATTCCAAGTAGCGGAAAACGGAACTATGGGTATATTAAATATTTACAAAGTATTTCTAGCAATTAATTATAAGTAATCAAGTGATTATAGCTACCTCAAGGAAATCGATTTGGCTAATATGTGGCTAGGAAATGACATGGGATGATTTATTATGATGTATCTTGGCTCTATGGATCATTCTCCATCGTTATTTCTCAGTGTGAGGTCCACAATTACTTTTGGGCATATCTTGTGAGGACGTCCTCTTTGTTGAGGTGCCCCTCACCTTGGCATTTGATGTATTATCATGTTATAACTTATTGCTATGTATTAAAGTTCATTCCCAGGGTAAATTGAGCCCCTAAGGTGACCCCCATTATGTACCACATTGTTATATTATTTCATTATGATGCATCTTTCCCAACTAAGGCGTCATAGGAAAAAGTGTGCGCCCTCTTTTTGGGTGATCGATGTAAAAAATGTAAGATGTAATCCCCACCGTTGATGATCTTTTAATATCAACCATCAAATTGAGTTAGTTAGAATGTGGACATCACTCTCGATCTATTTAAGAAAGATGCCTCCACCATTGTAAAGGGACTTTTGGCTCTTAGAGAATTGGAATAAAGAGATTTTTGCATAAATTCTTAGCTCTTCTTTGTGGGATGTTCTTGTTCTTGATTGAAAAATCTATTCTTCGTAGCATTTGAGTAATTGCTTGTTGCTTCAAAAATATTTTGGAAGAGATAGTGTTTGCATGTAGGAGGGCGACTTCACTTGGGCGTTTTTGTGGGCTAACCCAACTCGTTTCACTTGAAGATGTCAAATGATCTAGGGTTTTTCAGTAGCATCATTTGATCTTTGATATACTCTTTATTTCTCTTGCATCTATAGTTTCTTTTCTTCATATAGAAAATCTCACTTTGGTAGTTTGATTGTGCAGGGAGAGGGGCACACTACCTCCATTGGGAAAATCAATTTCACTTGAGGCTTCATCCAAATTTCTCCAAATTGATCGAGACAGGATAGATCATCATTTGCAACACATCTACAAGCTTTTCCGGGTAACATCTACTCTATATCGCTTGTTTTAAATTTTTATTCCATTAGTTGCAAAGATTAATTGTTAAAACCCTCATTGTAGTAACTAGGAAAATTCTTGGGGCTCAATACACTTAGAACTTTGAAATTTTGGCATTTGCGTATTTGCGGCCATCCTTGAAAACCCCTAGATCTCCTAGGGTGTCATCTTTGAACTCCATTTTCTCACCTTAATCAAGCATTGGCCCTTTGAAGCAATTTGCTACCCTTGGTTGATTGGTTATTTTCCAAGTAGTATGCTCAGTCTTGCTTTTGCTTATGGATCTTGTCAAATCTTTCATCAGGTAAGTTATCTAAGGTGTTAAGAGGTCTTAATTGTTAATTAAATCATCTCTATGGGCATTTCCTCGAATTCCAAATTAATCCCTCGGGGTCTTGACTTGGCTGCTTTGCACATAACACCTTCAACCCGGATCATATAATAAATTAAGATAGTGGGAAGGCATTCTTTTGGGATCAATTTCATCACATAAAACTCGTCTCATTGTTTAAATCTTTCTTACCATCTATTTCAAGGATCTAGGGTTTCATCAGCTATACACCGTACGTACTCTATTGTTGTAGTTTGATTTGGTGTCTTAGCTTTAGGTCTTTAATTATAGGTTAGATCAGGGTCTCCCCCTTTGTCACTTGGCTCATCAGTGGCATAAAGTGAAGAGAATCCTAACCGGCATGACAACCGATCTATATCTAGGGGTTAGGATAGTCTGGGTTCACCTCTTTATTTGCCTGTTGTTATCACACCCATGTTAGTTGGAGCCACCATGATGCAAATCCGGTACCGGAGCTTAGAGTTGGTGCTTACATGAGCATGAGCAGAGTTATGAGGCATTTATCATCAGCAGTGTACCCTAGACTCAGATATTATTCAGTGCATACTTTAGGCTCCCATGTCACAATGGTTCCCACATGACCCCACTTTTGGTGAAGTTTGCTAGGTCATGGTTCACATAGATGCCAGCAGAGAGCAGTGTTGGCTTTTCCTTTGCCCATCAATGTCAGAGATAATCATCTGCATTCAAGAAGCATAGCAAGTATATGGTATTTGCACATAGGTGTCATGTTTTGTCTCTTTTATTTATATTAGTAATCTGACTTGACTATGGGGTGACAAGCTATATGATCCTATCTTTTGGTTATTATCATAGGTTGACATTCTTTGTGGTCATTGTGCCTTGATTGCAAGGCTCCTATGTATGCACACTGGTTTCTTACCCACTCCTGGTATAGACTTGGTCATCCTTACCTTGTTGTGCTAGCTCTGGCATCACCACACTATCTCCACCCATCTGACCCATTCATACTGGATTCTCACCTTGACTTGCACTGAGATATGTGATCTAGAGGACCTCCCCCTTTGACCCCTATGCATGTTGGACACCATGTTATATGTGTCTCGGCTCTGAAGTATGTGGGGGTATAGCTTCAACCATGGATCTACTTCCTTGTCAGTTGTCCCTGATGTTGTAGTGTTGGGTAGAGTTGTACCTTCCACCGGGTGTCATCCCATTAGTCCTCGAAACAAGTGCTACTGCCATCATTACATTGTTTATGTGTATCATGTTATATCCAAATAAAGTGAACTTCAAGCCAAAAAGACAATTGTGAAATGAAAATGAATAAGGCTCAGCAGATGAGGAACAAATATCAAATCTAAATGACTGCTTGGCCACATGTAAATGAAATCAATGTAATGATTATACTTCATGGATCCTAAGGGCTAGGACATGGTATGGAGCAGGGACAGCTAATTCTAAGTGTCCCCTAGAACCTCACCAAATTATAATCGCTTGTGAACTCATCATGGGGGTTTTAGAAAAGATCCTCACGAAGCTTGAGGCAAGCTTGGATGTGAGCGGCAAAGCACCATGTTAGAGTCTAGTGGTGGTTTCCTAAGCACTTTATCCCATTTGTGAGATACTGCCATCCCCTATTTTTCTTCATCATTTTATGTCACTGTGGCCCCTGTATTCCCCTGCTTGTGCAAAGGATCTCAACATCAAAGTACAAGTCTTCCCCTTACCTTAATCCTTGATTTGATCACCTCACCCATTGCTAGCAAGATGAGCAAGCCTATGAGTGTGCATACACTGGAGGCTTCTTGAAAAGGTATTCAATTTTGCTCTAATGTAAGCTTAGTTTTCTTTGTGCTTTGTCGATGCATCATTATAGTGTGTTCCTTATTGTTGTAGTTGGTTGACTAACATAAATAAGGGAGAATCATGGCATCCCCTTCTGCTTACAAGTCTCCACAGTTCCATTTATGCCATTATTTGACCAGTTTGACTTGGTCAAACTAGATTGACCATGCCAAAAATGGGGTCTTGGGAAGTTTGGATCCAAGCATACGAATTTTGTTTTTTAGAGTCTACATAGATCCCTTACATGATTCCATGCTTCATTTTATCATGATGTGACCCGAATGGTGAGGTTTTTATTTATTAATGGTTACCAGAGTCATAATTTAATTAGTTTGGCATGGATTGAGCTACTTTGAGTATATTTGATGGATTTGGGTGGTTCTTGTGACCACCATTAGTGGATTTGGGGTCTACAAAATCATTGGCACAGTTGGTTTGGGCATCCGGGCAAGGAAAGTGGCCATTTTTGGCTAATTACAGTTTCAGCCATGTTTATCAGCATAATTAAAAATATTAAATGTGAACCTTGGCTTAGTGAACTTTATCAAAGTGGCAAATTTGGGGCAGCATATGACTTGGGATTATTTTGAGACATTGTACTATCCTTTTGGACCATGTATTATGTGATTATCATTAGAGATGGGGTCCACGGCCTATTTCTTCCATGGGAGGGTGAATTTGCTCCATGGGGACGTTTTCGGCTTATTGTTTCAATGTATTGGTACATTAGCTATGTAAAAGAGGGAGCCTTAGGGGGGCATACATCCCTATGGAACTCCTTTCCTTTAGCTATTACTTGATGTAGGGTCTCTATCAAGACCACCTTGCTCCTTATCTATTCACCTTTATCTCTTTTTGCTTGTGTGTCTTCATTGTGTAAGTTAACCATCACTGGTTAGCTAGGGTCTCCCCCTTGGCCTAGCTCCAGCTTGGACTAGTCACTAAAGTGAAGAGCGCCTCATCCAGTGTGACACTTGCATCACTTGCAAGGGTTGAGGCACTCTTGGGTCACTTGGTTTGGCTGCCTGTCCTCTACCCATCCTAGATAGGATCCCTCACAGAGTCAGTCACAACTTTTGTGATAACACCCATCTCCTCTACCATCCTGAATAGGATACTTCTGTGGGGTAACTACAAGTTGTGTGATAACAAGAACCATGCCCATGAAGTCTGGAACCATGCAATTTCAAGCACTATGTAACCTAGAGAAAGAGGAAGAAAGATGGAGACTTCATTTGAGAATTGTGAGAGCTATGGTCCACCTCAGTGGCTGAAATTTTGTCCATGCTTTAGCCTCATGGATACCAACATCTTTCCTACAGGATTTCTTCAATTGCTAACTGTGCTCAACAAATTTTGCTGTTGAAAATCAATGAAAGGTTCTCCTACAAAAATTACACTTGTGAAGTGCTTCCACTATGATGTATTCCTTAAACCTTCTCCTGAAAACTGAGACAAACAATAACCATGCCTAGACTTAAAAAAACTTGTTTCAGTTATGCATTTAAAGCACCTGAAACACAGTTTCTGAGCACAGGAACATGGCTACTTGATAAAAAAAAATCCTACAATACCCCCAAGCAGGGATAGGACAGATCTAAGGATAAACGTACCAAGCTAGATGTCAATACATTGAAGAATTTCTATAGAATGGCATCTAAAAGGTTCTAAAAAGAACATCGATTCCTAAAGAGAGACCACAACACATAAAAAAAACTAATGATATGGCTCTAACAAGAATGAGTTAGCAGAACTAAGGCATTCATCCTACAGAAAATAAGGAGCATAAAGGAGAGATCTATCCATTCAGATGATATAATCAAGCCCCAACAAACTATGAAGCATATACGCTTTAACAATACTACTGTCATCCAAATAGTTTATTGAACTTGTTAGTAACTTAGTAACTATCCTCAACCCTAAGCCAGCTTATAACCCCAATTAAATCTAAGTCTTGATATGGCTTTCTTGCAAATGAATAGTGTTATGTGAGTATTATCATAACTATATTCTCTAACATTGGTGAGCTAAGGACCAACTCAGAACCCGATGCAAAAGAAAATACAATCCCTTTCCTAGATGTGGATAATACCAACAGAAAGTTTCAAGCATGGAACAAAAACACTCCAAAAATCCTACCATGTTTTGATTTCACATCATAGTTACAAAAGTCATGTAAACTCCACAAGATGTGCAAAACCAAAAGATACAATGAAGAATGTCTTGACTCTTGACAACGAGTGTACCAATTACTTTAGGCCAACCCACCTTTAGCTGCGCCACTGTCCAAGTGTTGAAAACGTGGGTTGACTGGAGAGAAACACTAGAACCCAGCTGGATCACTTGGAGATTACATCTTTTAATTAGGAACATACATACATGTATATATTCTTCTCCATCAGACAATTAGAGCAGGTATCTGTTTTTTATAAACTTGATGGTTTCTTCTATCCCGCCTTCAGCAGCACTCGTACTTACAACAACAGCATCCCAACAATCTCCTCGTTTACAAAGGAAAAATTCCATAACCCCACACATGTAATTTAAATGCTTTCACCTTTGCCACACCTGTACCCACACTCACACCCAGCCCCACTCATGCAAAAAAATTAGTTTTATAATTTATTGCTTCCAAATTCATGATTCAGATTTAATTAAAGTGTAGCCAACTTTATAATCTACAAGTAGCTCCTGGGATGATTGCAAATACATGTTTGCTTACAGATGTAATACAAAGATCAGCTGTTATCGTGATTTTCCTGACTCAATAAAAAGCTTATCAAAAATGAGTTTACGTTGCTGATATTTATTAACAGACGATGAATTTAAAATAATATAACAGTCAAACTTGGCCATAACCTCAACAAACCCTAAGCCTTAACTTTGAACCAGTTAACATAAAAAAAGAGTCATACCACATTGTCCACAGAACTAAGCCAGCAGTGAAAAGTTGCAAACTGTTATCATAATCAACTGATTTCTTTTCTTACAGGCAAATAATGAACATAACCACAGTTAAAAACCTTATTTAAAATGGAACGGGAACATTTGTTTTCTTGACTGACAAACATTACCTGCATTCTTACTGGAAAAAAATTAAAATTGCCCAACAACTTTAGAGTCTGCACAAGCATCCTACATCTTTATTCCCAATTCGACCGTTGGCCACAAAAACTATGCAATTAGTAATTACAGAAAGAACACTATTGAAAAAGAATTGATATATTACATGGCACTTACTTGACTTCCACTGGATCTGTTCTATTATCTCTCTGCACATTTGTCTGATTTTGTCTTAGCTGCAGAGAAACATTTAAGAAGAATATTAGTGTAGATCTGTAAGGAATGAGATCTCCAAACAAATGTAACTCCATGCTAGAAAAAGCTTCTGTAATTTGGTGCTAGATTGACAGAAGCGTTAATTAGCAACTGTTAGATATAGCTTGCAGCTTTACAACACAGAAATTAGACTCGAATTATATTTAGAGCCAAAACAAAATACAAAACCAGGAAACCTTGAGAATTTCAATATTATATGATATGATATTACTTTAGCCACCAGGATGCTTAGAATTGCAAATAAAGACCACATTAACCAGGAAAAAACATATCCAACCAATGCTATGAAGAAGAAAGGCAACAAGAACAGGCAGATTATAAAGGCATTCCAAAAGGTGAGTCCAAGACATAACCAAGAAGAGTTCCAAATGGGGTTACATCAGCTTCGGATTGAAGTCAATCATCATATCACATGGATGGGCAGGATCTGCCAGCTCTGACGTCTTCAAGACTGAGACATAGGAGCACTTATCTTTTGTTGTGCTACCTACTACCAGATCCAAGGTCAGTATTACTGTTTATTTAACGAGTCCCAAAACTCTTTCTCCACCTTCTTATGACATCCAAATCAGTGATGCCTGGCCTTGTTCTTGAGGGAAGCCTTCAGACTCCATTCATACTAACTCTGAACCCCTACTCCTCCAGACTGGACACTTCCACAATCAATACATGTTTTTTCCAGTGCTGCCAGTGAAAAGGGGCACCAAGAGGCAAGCAGACAACAGCACCATTTCAGCCACCAGATCCCTCTATCCCCAGGAGACCCTCCGGGTTCTCTAAGCAAGACCCTTATGAAGATGTCATCTCAAAGCCTGAGACAGTTCACACAGCACCAGTAAACAAACAACTTCCTCCAGATCTTAGCAGCAGGTTGCATCATCTATGCAGCAAGACACATCTAGTACCAGCTCCTCCGGGTCTACTGGCCAGTGATCTATCAGTAGTTTCTTCCCTGTGGCCTTGGGTAAGAGGAGAGATACAGACATTGGGGTTTCTGGCTTGGGAGAGGGAAGCTGTCCTTCCCCTTCCTGACTATCTAGCAACAGTATCAGGGGACACTCAGGTTCCCTCCTGGGTAACCTTATGTGAGGCTTTCTTCCCAGGATTTTGGTTCTCATCAGGTCTAGCATTTTTTCCTTTGTACTATAGTTTTCTATTCCTCTCTTTATTTGAGATTCTAGATCCTAGATCTTATAGATTAGATCTGCTTTATCTTAATCTTATAGGGGTAGCCTTCGCGCTCCCACATTGTATCAATGCAGACATACTTAGCAGTCTTAATGACCTATTTATGGTCATCTGATGGGACTTAATAAAATTATCTTATCTAATCATAGCTAACTTATATCAAAGGAGTCATTGCTCAAATTGCAAAGATCTTGACAAGAAAAAACATAAAGACAATTTTCCTTCCACCTAAAACTCTGAGGAGGAATCTAAAATCGCTAGAGAATAGAATTGATCCTAAACAAATTGGGGGAGTCTACACATCTATTTTTCTTTTTGTGCCAATACATTGGAGAAATCAGCAGATCCGAGGCAAACCAAATTAGTGAACATAGTGGGGATTTCAGACATGATAGTATAAAAAAGTCTGCCCTGACACAGCAGTAGTGGCCTAATTAGTTCACTATACCAAGAGGCATCTATAAGCAGTTGAGATTGAGAAATACACCAAGAATCTCAAGAAGGATGATGGGTGGAATTTAAATCATAATTGGTTACCCATCATCCCTAAAACTAACACAATGGTCAGCCAAAGGTCTCATTGATTACACTAATAAATCCAACCCAATATTTAATAGCAACATCGATGTATATGTAACAAGATTTTTGCAATCTTATCATTGTTTATATCCTAATGAAGGATCAACAAGAGTGACACAAAACACTGAATCAAAAACTCCAACACAGACATCTGAAAAATCACTTGGACAATGAATCACTGCATCAATTTGAATTTTGAGATCTCTAATTATAAATTTTCAGTACTAGCAACATCCAAAACATGGAAAAGTTTCACATGAACAACTTCTGAATTATATGATATATCCAGGAGACTCAATCGCAAATGTGTGCAGACTGACAACATAGCAGCATGTGAACCAGTGAAGCACGACTAATTTGGAACTTGTGAGTACTTGCGAGTCTCCACCAGTGGAACACCAGGCCAGTTACTCGCCCTAGACTCTCCCAACTCACAGACTCGACGCAGACTCACCAACTCGGTTAAACTCAGGGCAAACTCGTTGTCAAACTCGCGCGGACTCGTTGTGGAAGGAAAACATGCCCTGCTCTAGATTTGCCGTTGTTTGGGGTTTATTCTACAAAGAAGATGCCTTAGATGTTCTCTGCATGGAGAGAATCAGTCGTCGTCTATTCGTCAGATCCCCTGCTCAGTGCCTAATGATTCTTCTTCAGCAATTTCTCATCACAGCAAGGGTTATCATCCATGGATAAAGTAATCCCATTCTCAATCTTCCTCTTCTTTGAATGTACCTGCCGATCTCCCATAAATTTGGGCACATTAGGTCTTTTACCTTGATGATCAGGATTGAAGACCCATGAAATCAAAATAGCCAAAATGAATTTTAATAACCCACTCGATGATCGGGATTGAAGACCCACGAAATCAAAACAGACAAAATGAATTTTAATAACCCGAAGTCAAATTAGCTTAGCTTTCCAAATAGTATAATATATATGGCTTTCATCAACGCCCCTCCTTTGTTGCTCGAGAAACCTGGTATGCTTCCGCGGGTCATTATATTTACTAATCGTGTGCTTCAAATTAGAGTTGAGCCTCTGATTTTCCTCGTTTAAATGATTTCTCATGGCCATAAGCATCGTCATCATATGTTAAGGTTTTTTCCTATTTGTCGAGTCTTGTCGAGTCCCTCCCGAGTCGACGAGTCATATGCCAGCCGAGTCTAAGTCGCGCAACATTGATGTGAACATATGCAAGAATTTTAAAAAGAATTGGAACAAGGACAGAAAAAGATGATTGCAGGTTAGTCCATATAGACTTGGAAACCATATACCACATTTATAAAATTTAGAATAAAAAGATTACTAAAACATTCAATCTCAAGTAACATCAGTACTCTGCAATTTATTTTAGGTGTTCTAACATTTCAAGGATTTTTTTCTTGTTTCCCTTGAACGTGGGAGGGGGAGATGTAGCAAGGTTATGCAAATTATACCAAGTGTTTCTGGTGATGATACAACCACCATAAGAGTTACATGCCAATTACCAACAAGAAGATATCCAACTAGAAGATACCAACTCAGACATGAACCCAATAGGTATACACTCTGACAGGGGAAAAAGAACAAGAGAAGATGAGGACAAAATGGAATTTTGCAACCGAGTATCTGCATTACAAGACTTAGCCAAAGGGCAAAAGGATGTACTTAATGCAATCAACAAATTATCAGCGAAACCAGATCCAGGTAACAGTAGTACACCTCCTTCACCGATAGATAGAGGGTCTACAAACAGCAGTGGGAAGGTTGCATACACCAACATACATAATACACCCCACATATACACTAGACCTTCCAACAGGCCTACTATGCCTCACTTCTTGGTAGATGTAGTAGGAGGTCCAGTCATGCAGGTAGAGCCTAGTGAACCCTTTGAGACTTACTTACAGGAATACAGGGACTTAGGAGATGAATTCCATTCAGCCATGACTTTCTTAGATTTTTGCAACATGAAAAGCAGGAACAGACCAAGAGGGTTCAATAGAGCACTCAATCATAATTTTGAGTTGCAACGCACATTGGGAAGACTGACTATCGCCAACTTTGATGGGATATCTAGTTGTTCAGCCAGGATTTGGGTACAGAAGTTAGACACCTACTTCCAACTTAACCCCATGACAGAGACAGATGCAATCAAGTTGGCTACTTTACATTTAGACGGGGAAGCACATGAGTGGTGGTACCACGGACTGGTGACATTGGGTCACAACACTATTACTTACTACAGTGACTTCACTCAAAGGCTCATGGAGAGCTTTGATTAGAAGGACCCAGAGATTCATTTCAAGGATCTTGCACAGCTCAAGCAGACAAGCAGTGCCGAGACATTTATATCTGAATTCCAGAGAATTTCAGTTATGGTATCTGACATATCAGAGAGTCGGTTTATTATTCTATTTACGGAGGCACTATCCGAGCCACTCCGCAGATGGGTGAAGGCCTACAGGCCAATTACTTTGCAAGATGCTATCAATAGGACTCTAGACCTACAAGATTTTGTACCAAAGAACAAGCAGCCACAAAAAACTACCAGTCTCCTGGAAAACAAGGAAAAACCTACCCCTCTTCCAGAAAATAAGGAAAGGATAATCCCACAGAGGGAATGGTTGAATGAGGACACGTGACGAGACTTGAGAAGGAAGAACTTATGTTTTGCTTGCAAAGAACCTTGGGTACCAGGCCACAGATGTATGGGTAAAGGGAAAGTACACCTCATTGAGGTACTTCCAAATAGCAGTGAGAAAGACGAGTCGGAGCAGAAACCGAAGGGAGAACTACACAATACAGAATTGGAACAATTGCCACAGAGAGCCACTATTGCTACCCTCACAAGAGTCCCCACCTTCCATACTATCAGGATCAGGGGAAGTATCTAGGGACAGCGTGCTATTGCTTTGATTGATGGTGGGGCCACCCACAACTTTATAGATGCCTCTTGGGTAGAGAGGAAAAGATTTCCCACTGAGGACTTTGAGGGCTTTACCGTTGTCATGGCTGGCAATCACAGGATGAAATGCACACAGAGGATACCTCAGTTACAGGTACAGCTTGGGGATTATACATTGGAAGACGACTTTTATGTGGTAGATGTGCCAGACATGACCATTGTTTTGGGAGTACAATGGTTGTACTCAATTAGGAAATACTCAACCAACTACCAAACATTAGAGATGGAGTTTTTGGCACCAAATGGGAAGAGGGTAGTCCTAAGGGGAATGCCCAATGAAGCTTCAGGGTCAACCACAGCAAAGGGGATGACCACCATATTCAGGCATAAGGACAAGACTCGCACAAGGAAGTGGCCATCTCCAACACATAAGAAGATAAGGAAGGAATAGTGGTGTGCGAAGGGCTTTCTGGGTAGACCTCCAGACAAAGATAGGATGAGTCTTAGGGGATTTGGACAAGGAGCCAAAACTAGCATGTTCGATCCTCACTGGTATCCTAGACGATACAAGGAGGGAATACAGAGCAAGGGTGAAAGGAAACACCAATTCGAAGGAAAAGAAGGGCCACCCAACAACGGAATAAACTGGTTGATTAAAATGGACACGAAGAGATAGGTACAAATGATTCAGTATATTGGTCGAAGATTGCTTGAGGACAAGCAATTTCGAGAGGGGAGGACTGTAATGTCCCCTTCCAACTAAACCACCCTGAGAACACCCGTTAACCTATATGATTCCCATAGGTTCGAGCAGGTACTGACAGTTAGGGAATCAACTGAAGACTGATGCCATCTACAGAAAATCTAGGGCATCAATATGTTATCACCACTAGGTCAAAGAGGGCCACCGGGGCCAAAGGCCACCGCCATGCATGCCATCTAAGCATTATTTAATGATGCATGCACCCATTTAAGTCTCCATGCGCATGCATGCAAGTCAACTGCAAATTAGAAAGTAAAGTGACCTAATTAGGTCAAAAGTTAGGGTTTTTGCAGTTGAAAGTTATAAAAGGGAGATAAAGTGAAAGGAGACTTACTTTTGATGATTATTGATTTTGGAGCTCTTGAGTAGCAGCACATAGTGCGGCACAGCAGTTGAGGTTGGAGACGACGTCGTCAACTAGCGGGGTTTCGACAGTGAGATATCTGCCCTAGTCTCATCCAGGGTAAGCCATACAGGTTCATTATTCGCTCTTCAATTTATTCATAGTTATCCAGTATACAGCAGGGATTGTTGCAGGGGCACGTGTGCAGCCGTAAGGGGTTTTCAGTCGGAAAGCCCAAATCATTCGTTGGGTCTTCAGATCTCAGTTTTCCTTCGAAACCCAGGCATCATTCTCATCATCGGCATCATACTCCAATACCCGGTGATTATCAGATCCGATCGTGCTCATCATGAGCAGCTATCATCCGGTTCGGGATCTAGGGGGGCGTGAGCAACTGCACCTCTAGAACAATTCGCTAGCCTGGTTAGAGATATCAGAATTTCCGCATGTGATAGGCATTCTATTCGGCACGGGAGGGCTATCGGTTTTGCAAATCATCAGCTTCATCGGACACCTCCTTCACTGAAAACGTCACCCTTAACTGATTTGGGGTTCGTGCTGCTGGGGTATCACCGGAAGCAGAAGATACCAGGTCATCTCTGATTCAGCTCTTGATGCATGCATAGTCTCTCAAGAGCATTCCAACCAGCTTATCAGTGGTAAGTGTTCATTCTATCCTACAAACCCTAACCCTATTTTTTGCTATAAAATAGGGAATTTTGCATGGCAGTTTGCATGCCCAGTTGTTTCAGTATATTTGCATAGAGTTAGAAAATATTAGGATTTGGGATATTACAGCAAAGCAGGCGCAGTCTCACCCGAGATATCTCTTCGATGGGTAACCGCCAGAACCATGTTTCCACGATTTGTCGAGGGATTATAGTCCCTTGGCGTGCGGCCAAGGAGCTCGACCAAGTCACGAGGATGGAGTCATTTCCGCCGAACTGTAGCGCACACCGCACATATACTTTCTTAACTACTAACGGCGCGACACAGATTCGGCCTTAGTACTTCAAACATAGCAGAATATAAACACGAACTAACAGACAGGCGCAATATAACAGACGTGCAACAGCGATTGCGCTGCAACCATAACTAATATTCAAAAGCTACGCATAATAACCTATTCATGCATTCGGACTCTTATTGACAGTGCGGCATTCATTCAACCATAACAGGACTTCCATCATAAGCATAAACAAACATACACAAGCAATCATCAACACACAGGAGATTTCACATGGAAACCCATCTGAGAAAAACCACAAGGCGCTCTTCATCTAGCATGAGAAATATATGGCGCCTTCAGTCTGCATTTGACTGCAGACTGTCCTAGATCTAGCTTTCTGTTCAGACTCTCTTTTGCTGTCATGCTCTTTGTCTTATTTCTCCTAACTACTGCTACCATTTACTCATCCACACATGGCCTGGATCAATCTCTCTAGCATCAACACCTCTCTAGCAGAGCTTCTCTTCTCCTGCACTAACCCCGACTGCCTCTTGCAGACTTCCGACTACTCTACCACTCAGATCTCACAGCTTGCCTCTGCTCCCTCAGAGATCTTCCCTCTATTAACCCATCAAAAACAACTAAAGACAACCAACATATAACAATAATCACTAAAAGCCAACCTTCTAACTATTGAATCCCTCCTATTTATACTATTTTACATGACCACGTAGGGTCAACTGCATACAGGCAGTCCGTTAACTGTCACCATCGGTCGCCCCTCAAGCTACAGTTGTGGCGATCATGCCTCGACACGAGGCACTAACGGCCTTACTTACAGCATGCGTTCACTCATGTGGCATCCGTTGACTTAAGCCGACTTCAGCACCCACGATCGTCCTATCGCTTTTGGTCGTTATTCTGCACTTGTGCTACTGTTTTACACTGTGGCATCTTCCTTCCGCGCAGTTCCCTTTTTCGTGCAGGTGACATATTTTGCGCCTATTCCTTCTTCTGCGCAGATTTCTTCTTCCGCGTAGTTTCCTTTCTCTGCGCAGATTTCCTTGTCTACGCGGATTTCCTCTATTCCTGCCGCATGCTTCCTTTTCCTTGTTTGTGCTTGCACAGTGGACTGACTCTTGAGCGTTTCTTCATTTGCGCTTATTTCCTGCGCACTTTCCCTAGGCCCAACAATTTCCTATTCGAGAGATTGGAGATGGGTGGAAGACACCTTGGAATTCAAATGTTCTTGCAGAGGGTAACTCACCCTATGGAGCATTTGACTTTGGAGGATGGATGGAATCCATTGAGGCTCAAGACGTTATGGTGTGGAATTGCCTTGCATAGCTACATCATCTTGAGTCACTATTTTGCACGAAATCATCACATGAGCTTGACACTTATACTCCAGGAGTGGAGTACTTCACTTGTGTGTAACTTATGTTTAGTAGGCTTCTTTGTAAGGCTGTTATCACCAACCTTGTAGTTTCCTATGTATGATGGATCCAGGATGGATGGTAGAGGGGAAAGTAACTAGGGAGGTGGAACCAAGATTGCCTAGACTCCCAAATGGATGGTTGTCACGTCAATCATGGCAGTCTTCACTTTATGTTATCTAATTCCAAGACAACAACGGGGGAGACCCGGATCTACTCCCAACAGGAGAGATCAGACCTAGACACCAGAACAGATCAAGTGTGACTTTGAGGTACGTAAGGTGTAAGGTAAATGGAAACCCTAGCTCTAGGGTTTAGGTACTAGAGCAAGGACAGAATCGGAACTGTCTAGTACCAAGGAGATAGACTCAGTGAAAGATATGAGAGTATCAGGTAACCTGAGTTATCAAGGAATGGTCAACTTTTGGGGGGAAAGAGGTCAGGAAGGGCTAACGCTATGCTTGGAGATTAATGCATGTTCAGCCTTGGATAATGGAGTCAATATCAGCACAGTGTTTCAGTGAACCCACCTGGGATATGCCCTGATCTATGGACCCAGAAAAGGATTTGGCCCGAAAGATTCAGGGTATAGGAAAATCAGCAAAAGGAGGGCTAGTGCTAGGGTTTGGAGAGGCAAATCTACAGATCTAGAGCCACCAAGAGACTATCAGCTCAGCGTTGGGGTGGAAATGAGATCAGGATGACCCGATCTACAAGCCCAAGTCAGAAAATTTCAGGAAAAATCAAATCTGGAAAAGTCAAAATCTGATGAGGGGGGCTAGGAGGCTGAAAGTCAGTTTTTTAGATCTAAAACAACCCGGCAAGAACTAGCTCAGCGTTGGGGGTGTTCTGGAATGAGGAAGACCTGATCTACACACCCATGTAATTATTTTCCAGAAAAAAAAATCAACTCTAGAAAAAATCAAATTTTCAATGGGGCGTTGGGGTTTGAGCAGTCAAAAAGTCAGATCTCGGGCAAACCAATCAGAACTAGGGCAGTGTTGAGGATGATTCAGTGAGGGGGATGCCCGATCTACAAAACCCAGAAATGGTTTTCTCAAAGATCAAGCGGTTCCTCGATTAAATATTTTTTGGATTTTTATTATTTAGGAGTTTTTTTCATAAAATTGAAGAAAAGAAGGTACAATGGATTGAGATCTGGAAGAGAAGAGACTTACCTGTTAGATCTTACCTAGAAATGCTTGTAGATGCCTTGTTGATGATGATCCCTGCCATCCCGATCAATTCTGGAAGATATGAGTGAGTTCTAGGGCCAACGTTGTGCTCCAAGTGACCAATGCGCCCTCTCTCCTGCACAAGCAAACATCAACAATGTCAGATTTGTCGTATCATGAAGGAAAAGCAAGATCTACAGAAAAGTAACAAGATGCAATCATAGATCACAATGAAACTAATGAAAACCCCCTGTCACAGACGAAGCCAGTCCAAGCGAGTTGAGGTCCCCTTGCAAAAACATCCAAAATGAAGTCGCCCTCTTGTAGATAAGACGAAGATCCCGAAAAAAGAGTATAGATCTCACAAAATATTTTGAATGCTAGGAAGCAAAAGATTTTCCAATCACCACTGAAGAACATCATATGCAAAGCAAATCCAAAAAATATCCACAAAAAAAACTTTCTATTAATCAAATCCAAGAGCCAAAGACCCCTTACAAATGAGAAGGTCTCTCCTTTAAATAGAAATGAGAGAACCAAAATCCTAACCACTTTCAAAACGAGTGGCTAAGATTAAAAGATAAAATATTCTAATCAATGGTTGCGATGAACTCAACATACAATACATGGATCAATATAACCATAAAGTACCAAAGTGGACTAAATCACCCATAAAGAGGGTACCCCACTCTACAAGAAATAAATGAAGCACATGGTGGGTCCATGGAGTGTTAACTAACTCCATATGGAGTGTTTCTATCGTGGATCGATCGATAGACCGGTTTGGTACCGAATCGGTAGTGAATCGGCCGATTCGGTACCAAACCAGTCCACCAAACCGATTTCGATACTGGTTTGAACCGGTCGGCCAACGAATCGGTGAATCGGTCGATTCTGATTCCGATTTAGGCGATTTTTAAAAACAGGGATTAGAAGTGAATTATTGTGATAGTTCCTCAGTTGTTTTACACAATAATTTACATCAATATTAAAGGCTGAAAATCCTAGGGTTATGATCTAAGGAACCTTCTTGAAAGAAGGTGAATTTTCAAATTGCATTAATTGACTAATGTAAATAAAAGTTGAACATGGCATCAAAGTTGTTGTAGATGAGATCACTCTTGAGTAAGAGGGAGTTGTATTTCAGCTAGTAACTAATGGGAGTATTGTAGAGCACAAAGCTAGGGATTTTGGAATCTCTCAAACAAAGGAAGTTTTCCTTAACAATAGTATTACTCTTACTTCAGGATTCTCTCAAGATGAGGAATTTGACCTAGTTCAGGTTATCTAAATTGCTAGAGAATTTGAGGTACATGAAAGGGATTCTCATGTTGATATATTGATGATGACCTTGCATGATTTGATTACTAAACCACAAGCTCTACATCCTAAGATCAATTTGATCTTGCATTGAGATATCATTATCTTTGCAAGTTATCTTGGCCAGCTTACGATGTGCTACCGATTGATGTTCACCCATGATATTGAAGATGATGGAGATTGGCAATTGATTGTTGCTCCAAGGAGACATTCCTATATATTCACAAGTTGGAATTATTCTAATGATCACAATGTTGTGATGGCATGGTTGACAGCTTGCTTGCAAATGATAGTGATTGATTTGAGGACCGCAACCGGTAATGATTTGCAAAACACATATTTGGAGTTGCAGAGGGAGTCGACAACTACAAGTGTTGATGTAAACACTTGCTTCATAAAGAGAGAGTGTTTAATTTTTGGGTTATTTTGAAAGTGTTTACACCATGTATGGGGTGCTTCATGATATTTGGGGTACTATTATCACATGGATATGCACCCACAAATCTTCCTAATAAGCATAGGTCCCCAAGCCTTGTCACAACTTGGTGCCTCTCCATTTCAAGTTGCTGCTTTTCATATCCAAGGGGGTTGTCCCTCATGTTGCAAACTACAATCTAATCTGCTAAATTTGATAGAAATATTAACAAAAAGCGGCATACTAATGTCTCCCCTTTGACTATCCTAAACAGTTTAGAAGGGAGGAAATCATGAATATTGAGTTTAAAAAGGTTGAGACAATATTTTAAAGGACCTTTGCCCAAAAAAACCAAAAGGAAAGAATGTGTGTATGAATGATTGAAATCAAATCAATATATAAGCAATGAATCACTAAACATTTGCCATAGATTAAATCATTAGCATGCGCGAAACAAACAGCTAAAACAAAGCATAATCAAATCTTATTAACAGCTACCAAGAGACTATTTGCACCATAATGGTTGACGTTCAACAATCTGCCAATGATCTCCTCACCAATAAATGCAAGTAGTGTTTAGAGAATGATGGAAGAAGAGGGCTTTGTTGCGGTCAATAACGCTTCCCAAAAGAATGTCTAACCTTGTCTCTTTTCTCTACCCTTAATATATAGGCTTTCATCCCTAATGTGCCCTTCCCTAACTAGTTGATCATGCATGTGATGAGAGTGTGTACACGTGACTTGTGTGATCCACACCTAAGAATTAGGTGTAATGCACCCTTCTTCTAATGATAAAACATGTTTGTTTAGTGCACCTCACCTCAAATGATATAAAACTATATGAAAAATGTGCCCTCACTACATAAAAAACAATTGAAATGCGCTTTATGGTAGAGTTTATGACGTCGGGTTGAGTCCTCCACACATGCGCCCTTATCTGGTGCTTTACAATTGTCAATATGGGTGCTAATTGTTTGAGGGTTTCAACCAATCAAGGCGCACTTGCTTTTAGTTCCAAAGTGGACTTTTCATGGTTGTTTACTTCGTCATTTAAGAATAGTCTTTTACGTATGATTATGTTTCAGTTTTAGGCATGCACCTCCACATAAGTTAAAACTTTATGCATGGTGAGGAGCATCCTTCTTTACAGAGATTGAATGCTTAATATATTCAGATGCGCTCCCTTCTTCTTGGACTATTGTTCATGATTTCAAATCCAGATGTATGATCCTAGGGGGGCATAGGAGCAAGGGAGCCTTTCTCTCTTACGATTTAAGGCCGAAGGAAAGAAACTCCAAATAGATCTTTGGTTGCTCAGCTAGGGGTGGAAAGTAATTCGATGGGAAAGAGGCGCCCCACTCTAGATCTATCTAGAGCTTATATGTTTGTCACTACGAGAATGTGTGATATGATGTCTAGTCTGATACCTCTGAATCGGTAGACCTCCAGAGGGGTGAGGCTAAGGGGAGACATGAGGTTTCACCACTCTACGTCTGAAGTACTCAGGAGCTCTGCGCGTCTCTTATTACCACAATCTGATGAAGCAACATGAAAGTATGAGGTGATCCTCCTGATAGCACCATGGTTGGGAGAGGCATGAAAGAAATGGGATCTGTTGTTGAATATCTCCCAAATAAAGAGGGCTAGGTATCCCTGAGCTCGATATCAAAAGAAGTTGGAGAGGGAGCTCCCTAAGTACCTTTAGAGGCAATGATAGCATCCTCTAATCTCGTAGTAGAAAGGGCACCTAAAAATGAGGTGTACCTTTGTCTCCAACTCCTGTAAGTGTCACATCTAGCATATCCGATCTGGACAAGGAATATGGTGATTGGTCTCTGTTATCACACAATGTGTAGCTACCCACATGAGATATCCTATCCAAGACGGTAGAGGTAAGGTAGCTAACCGTTGACACCAGACGAGCTCTTGTCGCTTTAGATCAAAATGGAGAATGATCAAGGGGGAGACCCTACTAGCCTAAGAGGGTTAGCGCACCTACTCAAGACACTCCCAGGGTTTGGCAATGGATAAAAGAGGAGAGATAATGAGTGGATAAAATTAGATCTATGGAATAAGTGTGGTATAGAAGTTAGGGCCAAGTTGGGGAGGCTTAGTAAAGATAGGAAATCACCCAACTTTGTTGAGATTGTACCACAAATAGTTTAAGGACGTAGATCTAGTGAGATCTAGCCAAATGAATGAAAACCCTAAAGGGACCCACCTTGGGTTTTTGCATAAGTGAACAAAGTAGACCCAAAAAAGTAGATCGGGGTATGAGATGACTAGATTGAGTGCTTGAAGATTGGATCTATGATTTTGAGGTGGGTCCAAGCATACCCATTTGACAGATCTTAAGAAATGGCCACCCACCCAAGAGGGGTGTCCCCACCTTGAGTGACTAGTGCTAGATCCCAGGGCAAATGGAGTTTGATTTACGTGAAACTTGAGATCTAGGGTTTATTCATTAATCCCCAAGTGGGTCTTGATGGTTGTCATCAAAAACTTACCGGGTCTATCAGATCTACAAAACTAGGGTTTTAAAAAAGAGGGTTTGGTGGTGACAATTAGACCAAAGCCCGGAAAAATAAAATATATGCAGACGTACCTGGAAATACTTGCTATTAACCTTGTATGACGATGATCTTTCCATTCCGATCAATTACAAACGTTTTCTATGCCTCTCCAAGTGAAATCGCTACCTCCTCTCAAATGCCAAGCGCTCCCTCCTCCTGCAAAAGAGATCTGCCATGAGAATCGGTTTACAAAAGGATAGATGAAATGATGCAGAAAGATGAATCAAAGAACATCAAGTTGGTCGTATGACACAATAAAGATACTCCCGAATCCAAGACTATTTGAGAGGACGATATGGAGCTCAGTCACAATAGCGCACCTACCCAAACGCTTCCTTCACCAGATGGATGGCAACCTACAAAAATATTAGAAATGCATAGATCCGCAAGAATGCTAGAGACAACAAGACATTCAAATCTCCATACAAGACATTCGACAAAGCTTTCAAGAGTTTCTGCAAAATATTTTATTAATCCCAGAGTTGAGAGCCAAAAGTCCCTTTACAAATGAGAGAGCATCTCAATATATAGATCTCTCAAGTACATAATACCTAGATCCAAAAAGATCAAGGGTCAAGATCATAAGATAAAATCATCCCAATCTACGACTAAGATTAGTCGAATACATCTCGCATGGATCAACTCACAAATAGAAGGGGGTGCATCACTAGAAATGCTCGTTGAGGGGCACACCACATAAAATATGACTAATGACCACAAAGTAACACATGGTGGGGCTAGGCAGTTATGTTATCCTTCACTGGCATGGCCCCATGGCACAATAATAAGGTGTGGTGGCTAATAATATAAAGGAGTGATAAAAATTACTAGGGGATCTCCCTCAAACTACCCTCAAAATGCATAAATCAAGGATGTGCGGACCCGGAGTTAAGTGAAGCTGATGCCGGATGATGAAGGTGACCCAAACACTGCGCCTCGAACCAATTCCATGCCAATCCTTTGCCTCAATTGCCCAAATCGATTTCCTCATTAACCATTTTTTATTATTAAAATGTTACCTTGGGAACATAAAACAACCCATATCTCACCGGGGAACAAAAACTAACGTCAAATGACTGCACAGATGGATCTGGGACCATGGTAGTATGGTACAAACGATTGGTTGCACCCCAGTAATCCCTTTAGCGCCCTAGGAGAACTCAATTTTTTCTCATTGTGTTTTATTTTCATTTTCCCCAAGCAAATTTGCTGCCAAAAGGCCAAGAGACCCATATTTGTCCTATAACTGCCTGAAACTGAAAACCAGCTGCACCAATGGGCTTAGAATGTCCAAATCAACTAGGAATGCGTACTCATACACCATATGTCCATCAAAAAGATACATCAAAGGCCCCATCAATGTCGGAACAATAATAATAATAAATCCTGTAAATGTTGATAATCATGGAAATAATACAAGCCATCATAACAAATCACTGTCTAAAGTATGAATATGCCTAATGGACACTTGTAGACCATAAATAACCATCATCAATGAACATTTGTCTATAACTCATCCTGAATCCTGCTCATGGCCCATATCGGATGCTTAGTTGACTAGCCTTCCGATACAGCGGATGCTTAGTCCACTAGCTTTCCGATGTGTTTATCGGAAGCCTCCCGAAGTCTGATCCGCTGTATTGGGAGTCAGTTTGTCTATGATCTCGGAGATAGTCTGCCGAGTTTCCGGCAGTTTAGTGTAAAGCAGATCCGATGAATCGGGTTTTCGTTCGACTATCTTTTTCCGATGTCTAGTTAAGTTGGAAATCTTACCGTCGGTTGTGTTTTTTGGAATGAACAAAGGGGTTTAGTGTTTCTGCCATCCGACATTGCGGAGAATTAGTGCTAAGTCGATCCGAAGCTTCGCAATGTTCCCACCGAGACTAAAATGACTAGTGTTTCCGACTTCCGATGCACCGAATAGTTAGACTTGTTTCCATCCGACATTGCGGATTCTTTCAAGGTTATTGTAAGCACCAACCTTGTAGTTTCCTATGTGAGGTAGATCCAAGATGGATGGTAGAGGGGAAAGCAACTAAGGAGGTGGAACCAAGACTGCCTAGACTCCCAAATGGATGGTTGTCACGCCAATCAAGGCAGTCTTCACTTTATGTTATCTAAATCCAAGACAACAATGGGGGAGACCCGGATCTACTCCCAACAGGAGAGATCAGACCTAAACACCAGAATAGATCAAATGTGGCTTTGAGGTACGTAAGGTGTAAGGTGAATGGAAACCCTAGCTCTAGGGTTTAGGTACTAGCAACTCATGAAGATGACCACTGTCTTGGGAAACGTAACTGTGACAAGGTGAGCAAGGACAGAGTTGGGACTGTCTAGTACCAAGGGGATAGACTCAGTGAGGGATATGAAAGTATCATGTAACTTGAGTTATCAAGGAATGGTCAACTTTCGGGGAAAGAGGTCAGGAAGGGCTAGCGCTATGCTTGGAGATCAATGCATGTTCAGCCTTGGGTAATGGAGTCAGTATCAACATAGCGTTTCAATGAACCCACCTGGGATATGTCCTGATCTATGGACCCAGAAAAGGATTTGGCCCAAAAGATTCAGGTTACAGGAAAATCAGCAGGAGGGCTAGCGCTAGGGTTTTGAGAGGCAGATCTGTAGATCCAGAGCCACCAAGAGACTATCAGCTCAGCGTTGGAGTGGATATGAGATCAAGATGACCCGATCTACAAACCCAAATCAGAAAATTTCACAAAAAATCAGATCTAGAAAAGTCCAAATCTGATGAGGAGGGCTGGGAGGCTAAAAGTCAGTTTTTCAAATCTAGGGCAACCTGGCATGAACTAGCTCAGCGTTGGGGGTGATTTGGACTATGTGAGACCCGATCTATCAGTCTATGAAGTCAAAAATCAGAAAAAGTCAAAACCCTAGTAGGTCAAATTTTCAGTGAGGGCATTATGCAATTTTCAGGCTAAAATTCAGATCTAGGTCAAACCAGCAAGAATTTGACCAGCGTTGCAGTAGATTCAGTGAGCGGGAGACCCGATCTTTGAAACCCAGCAATGGTTTGGCCAAAGATCGGACGGTTCCTGGATTTAATGTTTTTTAAGGGTTTTTTTAGTATTTCAAGGGTTTTCAGAAAGATGGAAGGAAAACAGGTACAATCGATTCAGATCTGTAAAAGAGGAGAATTACCTATTGGATCGTACCTGGAAATGCTTGTAGAAGTCTTAACAATGATGATCCTTGCTATCCCGATCAATTCTGGAAGATCCCAGTCATTTCTATGACAGATGTAAGCCCGAAGCCACCAATGCACCCCCTACCCTGGATGAGCAAACGTCAACAATATCAGATTTGCTAAGACAAGATAAAGAAACCAAATGCTACAGGAAAGTAAAACGAAGTAATCATAGATCACACTGAAACTAATGAAAACCCCCTGATCCAAGACGAAAATAATCGAACGAGTTGAGGTCCCCCTGCAAAAACGCTCCAGCCAAAATGCCCTCCTGTGGACAAGACAATGATAGCAGAAACATATAGATCTCGCATGAATTTCCACAATGCTAGGAAACAGAAGACTATCCAATCACCATTTGATAACATCAGATGCAAAGCAGATCCAAAAAATATACACGAAAAAATCTTTTTATTATTCAGATCCAAGAGCCAAAGAGCCCTTACAAATGAGAAGCTCTCTCCTTTAAATAGAAATGAGAGAACCACAATCATAACCGAATCCTAACCACTTTCAAAACGAGTGGCTGAGATTAAAAGATAAAATATTCTAACCAATGGTTGAGATGAGCTCAACATACAATACATGGATCAATACAACCATAAAGTACCAAAGTGGACTAAATCACCCATAAAGAGGATACCCCACTCAACAAGAAATAAATGAAGCACATGGTGGGTCCATGGAGTGTTGACTAACTCCCTCTGGGTGTCCCCGTGGCACAATAAAATAATATAATATTTTAATTCTTTTACTTTGTGCCTCCTTGAGGAAATCGTGAGCCTCCCAAAAGCTCCAGAAAATAATATAAAAATGCCCAAAAATAGGTGTGGGCCCAATCAGGTGCAGCAACTGCTGGAGAAGGTGTGGAGGACATCACTCTCATCATTATGGCTCATCCCATGTCATTTCCTTGCCTCAGTAGCCCAAATCGATTTCTTCAATAGCCATTTAATCATTTTTTAATCTGCCTCGAGAAACGTGAACCTGCCAAAATAGCCTCTTAGGATGCCTGCGTTGTCAAACTAAGCCCACCAAGCTCACTAGGATGGGGGTACTATGGTACAAACAAGTGGCTGCACCCCCTATGCCCATACAACGCCCTAGGAGATCCAACTGAAACATCTCCCTGCTCAGACATATCAACCTGTGAAGAAAAACTGCATCAGAAAGGCAAAATGAGCCTGATCATATCTGCAAGTGCCCGGAACTAGAAATAAACTGTCTCATTAGACTCAGAGAGTCCAAATCCATCTAAAGCGTATACTCATACCCCTCACAGGTTTCTATCTGATCATCAACCATATCCAATAAACAATATAACCATCTGTAAATGATCAGACATCAATAATAACTCAAACTATCATCCATCTGCTGCAAGTGTTAAAAGGCTAAGACATGCTCTACAACTCGTTCAAGCAACAATCACAGCAAGTAGCAGTCATTTCACTGGCAGTACATCAACCAATACATATATAAGGCTTTATTTATTATTACTCAGACTAGACTTTCAGGACTATACTCATTTCATAGTTGTAGCCAATTAGCTAGTGAAGGGTGAAGGATGAAATTGACAAGGCTAAGGCAAAGGATGACTTCCTACTTAACATCATGACACTTTGGATATGGAAAGGGAATACTCACTATAACTAATGCCAGACAAACAACAACACAAGGAATGGCAATGCCTCACAAATGGTTGAGTTGTTTAGAGAATGCTTATTCAACTTAGGCATCATGTCTACATCAAGTTAGATCCAAGTTCATTAGGACCATCAATTTTATTTCCATGGCCTTTTTGGCCTATATGACCCTTGAGACTTCACCAGTGCTTAAAAGCACAACTAATCACAACTTTCATCCGAGACATATTTATATTTATAAGGTCAGCAATATTTGGATATAGCATATTTTTAACCATTGCTTTTTTGGACCTTTTCTTATACCCTTCAAGGGGTATTTTAGCATTTCATTGCTCTTGCCCTTTTTCACATATGTTAAGAAACACAGTTTTAGCATTTTCATTTTCCATGGGCGCATATATAATATTTCCAATGCAGGTAGTACATGAGCTTTCAGTTTTAGCAAACAACATCTCAAGTGACCAGGGGGAGTTCTGCACAGTGCCAAACATCGGGACAACCGACCAGAATGATTTAGGCATACAATCCAACTCACCAAAGGCAAGTTCTGTCACCAACTCAAAGCCGAGACACAATATAAACAGGGAGGCTTGTCCAACAAAGGTTCTAGCGGGGGAAAAGGTCCTCCATGCCATAAGTCAAGAAGCCAGTTGGGTTGAAAACAAAACTAGAAGGTAATGGATGGGTGGAGATAGTGAATGATGAAGCCAACACTAGCAAGCCAAAACAATGGTGGGAATGACTACCTCTATTCTCCCTAAGGAGGGTAAAACCAATGAGTTTAGATCAAGAACTTCCAAGTCTAAGTAGAGACATCAATACATAATACAAAATACATCCTAGTCGATATAATTATGACCGCCAGATCATGACACCACATGTTAATACATGTCACAAAAATGAGTATAAGAGCAATGATAACCATAACACAATATAAAAAGCTCAATCATAAGCATGCAATATAATCCATCTGAAACATCATCTGTCCAATGAGAAAGCACTATTATAAAACTGGGCATCAATAATTGCTCTGTAATGACTAAATGGCTACATCGGTCCTCAAATCTGAATGTCCTGAGACTCAGTGCTGACATGGGAGAGTACAATAGTCCACTAATACAATAATGATCCGTCAAAACTGCTCATCTCAGCATCTCATATGTAAGAGATATGGCTAAAAAATGTACTGTGTCTGAAAAATAGAATATGGTAGCATGGCTACTATATATGTGATAACAGTTATATCTCCGAAGGTGAGTTAAAATTCTTTTTCCCGCTAGGTTTAGTTATCCTTCTCGGTCAAAGTGTATAATGTCGTAGAGCCCGTACCACTTGTCATTTTCACGGTGGTAGTTATCCTGTCGATTGCGCACAGCTGTCAAACCCCTATACGTTTTCTTCGCCCACGGAAGCCGTCGTCTGTCCAGGTCAGCTGCCATTTCATTGCCAAGTAGGATTCACTCATGTATTTTGTTTTATGCTTAGTTTTTGTTGTTTTAAACCGCCTGGGTGGATGGGATTAGGTTTTCCGTGGGAAGGTTAGGTATTTATGCAAAAAATTGTGCTTTCCGCGGTAGATTTTTCCTTTACTGAGGGTTCAACCCGTTTTGTTGTGAGCATTTCATTGTGGCCGGTTAGGTTTTCCCACCCAGCGTTTGTGCAGCCATGAGTGCACCATTAACGTTTGTTTGGAAGGTTAGGGCGCGGTGCAAACGAGCGTTTCGGTGTCTGCACCTCCCTGTTCATTATGGCATCCGTTTAAAGCCTAATCCGCACAGACGTATTTTTCCATGGGATGCAGGAGGGCCGCGTGACTCATAGGGGTTTTAGGATTTTGTTTTCAGCAGACGACGGTGTGAGATTTTTAGTCGAGAGTCACCTATAGCAGTTTCTGGAGGCTGAGAGAGGTTAGGGTTTGAGCTAGCAGAGATTTAGCAGGTTTGGGAGCAGAGGGATTTTTGCAGGTTTCCTTTGTTCAGAGTATCTCATTCAGAAGAACTTTGGGTGTAAATAATATTTTTAGTATGCATATCAATGGAATGGTAATATTTGGTTGTTTTATTGTTTTCTCACTACACATCTTGTTAGAGGTAAATAGACTCAAATCATGTTGTATAATTGTCACAGGCTAATTATCAACACAACAATATACCGCGAAAACAGAAGAAGAAGGCCCAAGCAGCCGAAGAGGAACCTGAAGTGGAGGTGATAACCAAAGTGGAAGTCATTTATGAAGATACTAAAACTATTACTAGAGTTGAGCCAGAATATAAATGGGGAGAAGTATATAGGATGATTTCAAACCAGAGTGTTCCAGATGCTGGTTTTGAAGATATGCCCATATATGCAAATATTGAGAAATCAGCCCTTATGAAAGTGGCTACCAAACCTGAGCTTTTCCCATGCTCAAAGGTTATAGGTTGAATTATGCCAAGAGCAGATGTAAGAAGGATGATACTGGCAAATACCGAGAAGCAGGGTTATGGTGCATACAGCCCAGCTTATGTGTCTATGGCTTACAATTTACCAACACCACAAACCTACTTGACTGAAAGTTGGTTAAAGGAGCTAAAGCTAGATATGGTGGATACAGTTAAGAAGATGATGATCCCAGGAAAAAATTTCCGTACAAGGCCTTCTGGAGAGTACAAGACATCAACTCTCCGCACTCCATACAGATTCATTGCTTTAATGCTGAATAGAATTTTCGGGAGAGCAAATGGAAGAAGTTTTAAAATAGGATGGGTGCCAATTATATTTTTTGTTGCTACCCAAGGTACAATTTTTAATTTGGCAAATATAGTGTCCAACGGTCTGTCGGCTTGTATAAATTCAGCATTGGGAGGAGTGTCCCAGAAGAAGACAGAATTTTACATGAGTTCTATTTTGTGATTGCATTCTATGCACTCAGCCTTTCCCAGCATTAAAGTGCCAATGGGATAAAGACCGGGCCCCTGTGGATGTTGCTTATAAGTTGTTCTGGGCCCACAAATATTACAGCCATTACAAGGAGATTTGTGAGAACTTCATCATGCCATTGTATACATTAATTTTCTTGACCGAATGTAATTGTATGTCGGATAAAGCCTTGGAAGTTGTGCAAAACAACGGAAATTATTATTTGACTGAAGAAGGCTTATATTTAATAAGGTACGGTGGTTCTAGAGCCCCTTCTCTTCTACCGAACTATGCCATAGACTATGTAATCCATAAAGAGGTTGTGAGACAGTTATACATTGATGGGATAGGAAATTTCCTTTTTGAGCAGAAGAAGGCAGTATATCCTGCAATTCCCTTTTTTGTAGTAAGTTACAAATTTTCCAGGGTAAGAAATGCAGTAGAATTTGTTAAGGAGTTGGAGTATTTTCACTTCGGTGAAATGAATTTCCATAGGAATGACTCTGAGGATAAAGTTGTCGATTATTGCACAGCAGCTAGAGTACATTTCGAGTATACAAATTTCTGGGATAAAGATGAAGAGATCTTCCGGAGTGCCCAAAACATGACAGCTTTGAGGAAGAGATTCAAGCAAGAGATAGCTACTGTGGGAGGAAAGGGTAAAACAACTGATAAACTCAAAAGGCGGGAAGAAGATGCAGCCAAGAAAAGGCAAGAAGAAGCTCAAAGGTTAGCGCAAGAAGTAGAGAACTAGTTGCGAGCTGAAGAAGAAGAAAAGAAAAGGACAGTTGAAGAGGCTGCAAAGAAGATAGAGGAAGAAAAGAGAAGAAAGGAGGAAGAAGAAATACTGAGAAAGCAGATGGTTAAAGAAATATTTAAGGTTCAACAGATAGACATAAGATTGGAGGAAATTGTAAGTACAGCTTCTTATTTTTTGGATAGGACATAGGATATCTTAGAAACTCTGCAGGGAAGGATGACATGGGTAGAAACAAATAAGGAATCTCCCGCAGATATATCTGTCAAAGACCTGGAGACGATAAAGCCAAAATACGAGCTGATCGAGTTTGCTAGAAAAGTAGCAGAAGAACTAATAAAGGCAGTGAGAAAGATGAAGAATGCCTGTGTTGAATTCTGTAGGAGAGTGTCCTAACTTACAATCGATGTCCGACCTCTGCTGCAAGGCGATTAGAAGTGTTACCGGAGCATGAGATATTTTTGAAGCAATTACAGGAACAATGCAGCGAAGACGAACGAGCTATTTAGATAGTGGAGAAATTAGATGAAGAGGTGCTTAAGACTGAAATAGCACATGCAGCAGTTAGCAGTCACTTACCGGAAGACCAACTTCGCTTGATTCCTGCCAGGGTAGTGGGTGTGAAAGCCCAAGCTGCTAAGCACGAAATTACTATCAGATTTCTCGAACCTTCTGGTTTTGAGAACATAGCAGCAGACGCAAATGCATGGAGGAAGTTTATGAACGAGCAAGCTGGGCCCACTTAGTTGGACTATCTAGCACTTTTAATAAGTGATATAATATATTGTATTTATCTTTTTTGAGTCCATAAGCAAAAAGGACAAATTTCGGTGAAGGAAAGGTTAGGGGAAGCCCAAAAGGCAACGAGGGCAGCCCAAGAGTTTTGCTTTTTTGTATAAATATAGGCAAGCTTTATGTATGAAAGGAACTTTTTTCAGACTATTTTTGGTGCAAGGTTATTGTAAGAAGAACTATTTCATCTTATAATAAAGAGTTATATTTGCGGCTGGAGAAAGCACTGTGGGGTTTCAAATGCTTGACATGGACTGGCTGGATGTGAACTATTTCTGTTTCAGCTTGTTTCCATGAGCTGTGAGATCGTTCTAACTTATGAATTCTTTCATGTTATGAAAGTGCTCCTGTTTATTTCTGTGAAATTTCCACAATCGTACTTGAGTAATGAATGTTTTAATTAACAATGAGCTATCTCTTTGTTTATCTATCTATTGATATTCATGTATTCAGAAATATTAACAGCTATCTGTAGTGTTCTTAATGCATGTTATACAATACATTACTCATCATTAATTACAGTATTGTTCCCTAGGGATAAGTTAGTGAATCTTAGTTAGTTTTCTTTGTTTATGATTTAGAAGCGAGAGAGGTAAGACGAGAGGTAAGAACCTGCGCATCGCATTGTGACACTCTTCGTTTTCTCTATCAACTGCATTTAGCTAGGCACTTGCATTTCATACATAAATATAAAACTAAAAAATACACCTAAACGGTGGACCGGGCCGCAACCGGTAAAGCATTTTAACCGTTACTTGACCTACGGTAGTTGGACCGTAAACCAGACGGATTCCCCATACTAAACAATAACGAGCTGATTGGGAACGTTTATTGGGGAGAATCCCTACTATTGTTACCTGCGATTTTCCAGGCCTCAACAGGGTGAAGGGATCATAAACAATAGGTGAGGCCAAGGGATGACTTGATAACTCAACACTGTAAGCACCTGGGCTAAAGGATAAGGGGATCCACACAACACATAAGTTGGACTAAGTGAACAATAGGGCATGGCGGTCTCTCACAAATGGGTGGAATCATGAGAAGGCTCCACTAGACTCTAAACAAGCAACCTTTTGATACTTTATTTACTCGACATTTATTTCACTAGTTGACCTCTAAAGGCAGGTGCCCTGGTAAGCCTTCTAGGCTTCCAAATAATGACAAAGACATGACCTTCTTGGGCCAGTCTCTCCCAGTTGCCCTGTGGGGGCAGATGAGTCATACATTATACAAAGAATGAGTGCTCATCCTCTAGCCATCAACTTTATTTTTCATTGATTAACTTGCCAGCCTCCAAGAGAAAGTGCCCTGGAAATCCTTCTGGGCTTCCAAAAATGACTAAGGCTCAGCCTTCTAGGGCTTTCCTCCCTGATACCCTATGGGGATACATGAGCCTTACACCATACAATGGATGAGTGCTCATCTCTTGGCCATTGGCTAGTTTTATTTTTATTTCCAATAGTGTCTCAAGATACTTTTATTTTGTTGGCAGGGCATCCATGTAGAATAACTTTAAGCTCGGATGCCTTAGTGTCTAAAGACACTTACTTTGGTAGGACTACTTGTGTTCAAGACCTAAAGGTAGACATTCCCTATGATAAATATCACATAAACCAACACCAAGACATAGTTTTATACATGGAGACCTATCCCAACATAGAGGTGAAGGTGGGGGGAATCCGAGATGTCACTAGTCAAGTTACAAGTTGAGGATAGTCAATGAAAATGGGAAAGCAATGGATGAATGGAGGCAGTGGAAATGATGCCAAGACTAGCAAGCTATGTCCCTGAAGGGAAAAGACTAAATCCATACTAGGAGTAGGGCGAGGCCAATGAGTATACAAGAGAATTTCTCGATAAAACCACTAGATCATTTATACTTTAGATTCCAACCAAGATAAAGTATTGACAACATATAATCAATATCAGATGAGTCTCACTGCTAAAATAGGTAACAGAGCAACATCAAAATCCACATGTACAAACCATAATATCCCCTGGGTCATATACCTGCAATGAATCTGAAACCAATCTGAAGATCACTGGAACAATTGCTGTTGCTACATATCATGGGCAATATAACAATCTTTGCTCTAGGTCATGCAAGAAAAATGGCTAACTCAATCACCGAATCTGGGGTCACGAGGCTTAGTCATGGCATAGAACTGGTCAATCTAGATACTCTAGATCTGCTGAAAGTGGGAGATCATCAACTCTAGCTCATCATCTGTTGATCTCATAGTAAAGGGTTGGCTCAAAGAATTGATCAGTACTGCTCAAGAACAAAAGTAGCCTAGCTACTATATATGTGACAACAGTCTCCACCCAAAGTCTATGAGAACCAGCCCAAGGTTGGCCAATAAGGATCCTAAGTAAGTGCATCCAGTGTCAACGTCTGTATGGGCACAGGATTACAATGCCATCCAGTAAATTCAAGAAGTGGCCTAGGTAGAAAAAATCTTCAGGCCCAAGGTTTTCAAAGATGAGATCCAAGAAAAAATCTATAGATGTCTTCTCAGATATTACCCGATTCAACCCATGTCTAGTCAGGAATAAATGGCTCAGTGCATCTAAAGAGTACCGAAAGGGGGGAAGGAACTCTAGGGAGATGGTCATTGACTAGGGAAGCAAGGAATCCTCTGAAAACCAACCTCACGCACGACCAGTGCGACAAACTGAGGTAAGGGCCTCTGAGAAGAAGAGTGCAAGGTAGAGTTATCTCTCTCTCCCAAAGGTCAGGTCCCTAAAGTTCTTGAGTCTATGTAGGAAGGGAACCAAAAGAAAAATGATCTTGAGGCCGAAGGGGTGGACTCCGAACTCTGCCTAGATGATAGGCTAGCGAACTTTATGCTTGCATCGAATGATGCACCCGAGTAGTAGGACCTGAGCTCTCTTTGTCTGGTTCCAGTCTGTGAAGCAAACTCGGTCCCCAAATCTCTGAACCATACAGGATTGTGGATCTGATAATTGCCCCCATGAGGTAAAGTTTGGACAAGATGTTCTCAAACCATCCCTAGAAGCATTATCTCTCAATGAGGGCTAGGGAGCTATTGCTTTTGCTAAGCCTAGGCTAGAGGCCCTGACACATCTTGAAATGAGGTCCTATGAACTAGACCCCAAAGTAAGTGTATGTTGTCGTGATCTCAATGTCTTCCCCTTGGAAGTAGAAATGTAACTTAGAAAGGAGGTGCTTCAATGAGTTGAAGATCATAACCTTGTTTTTACCCAAATTGATCATCAACTTTCGAAGATCAAAGAAGTTGGCCAAAGTGTCCATCTGAAAGGCCCTCAGGAGTCAGGAATGGAGCCCAGCAAGATCAAGATCAACAAAAAGGAGTAAGGAAATCAGCACTTGGTGTTGAAGGCAATCAACTCCCTCATGGATGTGCTCATGGAGAAAGGACTCCAACTTGTCGATATAGATCCCAAAGAGAGTCGAAAATGGGGGTACCCTTGCTTTACCACAATGGTAATATGGATGAAGTCAAAAAGGTTGTGTCAATAGGAGGCAACCCAAAATAGACTCGTACAATCTCATGATAGCCACCAGAAGAGTCTCGTATATGTGGATATCAAGAAGTTGTTGGGGTGATGCCTCTCTCGAAACTGTCAAAATGCTTTCTGAAAGCCTACAAAGTAATAGTAGACTTTCAAAGAGTGATGATGGGCCTCCTCAACAATGGCTCTAAGTGTGAAAATATGACCAGTCATTTGATACTCTCGGCAAAAACTTGCATATCCTCTAGCCCTGAGGTGTTGGGCTCTATCTCATCATAAAGCCACCAATGCAAGACTATGGCATAAAGCTTGGAAAATGTGTGTCAATCAATGAAAGTTCGGTCGTTGACCAGTTGGAACTACACCCAAACTTGTGGATCGAGTGAATGATATGTCTAGCCTACGAAAGGGGAAAACTGAAGCATACTACATGGTTAAATAAACCAACAATGTGTGAGTCAAGGGATCAAATGCCATGCTTGAGGAATTCGGATTGGAGGCCTTCCTCATCTACTGCTCTAGTAGTGCTCATAACCCTGGCTACTATCCTAATGTCTCTCTGAGAGAAGAGATGGCATGAACGGGGGCAAGGAGGAAATACGTATGGGGGGTTGTCCAGGAATGTCATAAAGGGAGGTCAAGTAGGAGAACATGGACTAGGGGTCTAGGTTGGGGGAGATGGTTTGGTGTTTTGGGAAAAGGGTACACCATAAGGTTTTTGGGGAATGGTGAAGGGCCACACAAAGTTCACGTCTCCTCAAGGAAAGGAAAGTTCACTTTTTACAACATAGGAGGCAAGAACAAGTTTTGCTGAGGTGGGGGGAGATAAGGGGTCGTGTGTGAGGGTGAAGCAGAGATGCTCATGGAGGGTTTTGCATTTATCATCAAACCAACAATTCATGAGGCAAGAGCTAAGGGTGTCTTTAAGAGTGTGTTGTCGAGTGGAGTGGTGCTAGGAGTTAAGGGATACTTTCTCTAGAGCTTTGGAAAGTGTCTTATACTTGGTTTTCACTGTGTCCAATGACAAGAACTAAGAGATGGGGGGGAGCAACTCCTTAAGGCAGGTGGTGTAGGAGTCTACATATTCTCTATTGAAAAGGAAGGTGGAGCAAAGGGGTGGTGGGGACTGCAATGGGGTGGGGAGAGAGGGGAGATGCAGAGAAGGAGAATGTGAGCAACACAATGTCTGCAAATGGGAGGGGAGAGACCGATAGGTATTGGATGAGTGGGAAGAGTTCTTGGTTGGCTAGAATATAGTCCACCACACTAGCCCTTATGTTGTGTGGGAAGCAAGTGAACACCCTAATCCCAAATAGCAGAGGAGACCATACAAGATCAACAAGTCGTGGGACTTGCCAAGTTGTAAAAGGTGCCTTCCATACGTTGCAAGGGTCCCAATCCTATCATTGGAACTCATATGGAGGCCAACTAACTCTGGTTCTAGCTCCTGTAGGCAAAGTGCATCCTCGCCTTTGTCATGTAAGGACACTTCTAAGGGAGGCATTGTTCCATAGACTCCACGACATTGGAATATCTGAGATTCTTCTAACAGCCATCATGAGACTGTATGAGTCAGTTGTGGGATGCCTTAGGATGGCAAATGGCCTTTCTAACTTCATCCAAGCCCCAGGGTACCATTGGGGTAAAGCAAGGGTGCCCCCTCTCGCCAACCCTCTTCAGGGTCTACATTAAGGAGCTAGAGTTTTTCCTCGACAAGCACATTCAAGAGTATGATGGTTTCCTTCTACATTAGGTATTGATCTCCCTTCTTTTTGTAGATGACTTGGTGTTGTTGGCCTCTACCCCTGCAAGCCTACAAAGATAGATTGACACCTTGGCCAGCTTTTGTAACCTTCAACAATTAACGATCAACTTAAGTAAAACCAAGATTATGGTCTTCAATGCATCGAAGGACTCTCTTATAGACCTACATGTTTACTTCCAGGGGGAAGAGATCGAGATCACCACATCTTAGATTTACTTGGAAGTTGGGAGTACAATTCACATGGTTGCGTTTTGGCATACGGTAGGCCCTCCAACCTCGACTCAGCAAAGAATATGGTTCCTTAGCACTCATCGAGAAAAAATGTTTCTAAAACCAATTCCTAGACATCTCATCCAAACTCTATCTCATGGAGGTGATTTTTAGACCCACAATCTATATGCTTTTGAGATCTTGGGCACCAAGCCTGATACAAACAGACTGGGCCCAAAAAGAGAGAGTTCAAACCCTGCTTCTCAAATGCATCATTCAACGTAAGCATACTATTCCACAACCCATTATTAATGTAGAGTTCAGCATCCACCCCTTTTGCCTTGAGGTCATCTTTCGTTTGGTCTCTTTCCTTCACATAGTCAAATCTTTTAGACTCTGCATCCAGGAGAGAGAGGTACCCCTACTTTGCACTTTGCTCATCGGAGGCTATCCTTCAGATTACCCCATAGGTCGTGCACATGGTTGGTTCTCAGAGGCATCTCAACTTCTCCAGTCGATAACTATCTCTCCAAAGCGCCTTCACCCATTCAGATTCTCCCTGGATACATTGAGCCATCTCTTGTTGCCCAGACAAGCACTGAACTAGTCCATCAAAGAGGATATCTATAGATTGTACATTCAAGTTACTTGGACTTCACCTCCAACGAGCTTCGACTCAAAGATGTCCTTCTACCTTGAGAATTTCCTAGAGTTGCAGGATAGCATTATCGTTCACCCCCATACACACGCAAACACTAAATGCACTCACTTAGGATTCCCTTGGGCTTGGGACAGCTTTGGGTGATTCTCATCGACTCCAAGTGGAAACTGGCCACCATCTACCACAATCTGATAAGATATACCAGGTGTGCCACTTACAGGAGCCGAAGACAAAGATGCACCTCATCTTTAGGTGCCCTTTATATTATGAGATCAGAGGACGATATCATTGCTTCTATAGGGACTCAAGGGGATCCCTCTTTACCTGTTTCCGATATCAGGACCAACGATGCTTTGCCCTCTTAATCCGGGAAATTTTCAGCCATAGGTCCTAGCTCCTACATACCCCACCCCACCTTAGGAGAACCACAATGATAACCTTTTATTTTAGTGTTAATCCCTTCGATTGGAGCAACAAGCGACGAGCAGAGCCCCAAAGTACCTCCGACAGTAGAGTGGTGAGACCTCAACTCTCCCCTCAACCTCCCCCTATGGGAGACCGATTGATTTTATCGAGACAAGTTCAGATTTGTCAAACTATACAATAGTCCACTCATTCTCAGAGCACTAGAGGGATCAGGCCCAGATGGACCCAGACCAAAATGCTCCCTTCCCGCTAGATTTCCTCCCAAATCTAGCAGGGTAGCCAACGGTCTATCCATAGTTTCTTTCCTTCGACCTAAGATGTTAGGAGTATCCCTTGCTCCTACATCCCCCCTAGGATCATACAGCCGGACATCTCGATAGCTCCAGAGAGCCATGACAACAACAATGACAGTGAGTAGGCGCCCCATTCGCCCCCTTGCCATCAACCATCAGGCCTACAAGATCCTAACACCACTGGATCCATCTTCAACTCTTTCTCACGCACTTCCCCCCTCTCTTGGAAAGCTTTCGAGCGGTTTGAGTTGTCCAGCTTCAGATAATTTCACTTTGTATTTTGCCTCTCATACCTTGGATACGGTTTTATACTTGTTTATGAGGCTTTACTACTGCTTGTATTGTTATAACTTATATGTCTTATTTTTTCTTAGTTTTAGAGCTTTCTAGGAGTTGCAGTTGCACTCCAACATTGTAATCATACTAGATGTATCATCTAGTCCCATTGACCATTGACCTACTTTTGTGGCCGATTTTTGCCAATTTTTTGTCATTACTGATATTTTCAACAATGATATGTAGTAGGTAGTAGGTACTACCATATCTTCATAGAATGTTATATAAGTATCAATATTTTATGACATGAATATATTATATTCACATATTAGTAAAAGGGCCAAGGCACATCACAGCCTTTTATGATTTTCCTTAATTTTGATGAACTTTCGCTATATTTTTTAGGTTGGCATACATTAAATAATTAAATAATAAAAACAAGGTGACTATGGTATTAAAGCATGAACAGATAGATCCACTAAAAGAATTCAAAAGGAGTGCACATAAAATGGAACATAAGCCCACCTTCAAAGTTCAAACCACTCCCCTGGATAAGAGTCTAAGACACTGCCACTGGAAATAGTTCTCATTTTGTAAAACTCTTCAATGATGCTGCAACAAAGGAAATACACCTATATGAAGCAGGCTTACCTCAAAAACACATAGCTGGGCAACATTGTCACGGAGATCAATCTCTTTGAATTCGATGCTCTCTTTTTGCAAAAGCCTGAATCTGTTCCAAAAACATCAAGACAAAAAAGATTAATAAGACACAGCTCCCCAACAAGATGACCTGTGTGTTGAAATTTGCAATTTTGCATCAATAACCATCGGAGAAAAGACTAACCTTTTGCCATATATTCATGCATCATCAAGCAAACTAATTAAACCTGAAATGTAATTTTATAAATTGGGAAAACTCCCTACCTGTGTTCTTTCCAAAACATGGCACATCCATCTTTTGCTTCTCCTGTACGAGGCTAATGGAGCAGTAATAACATCCTTCAGTAATGAACATTATAGTTTATGAACAGCTAATAATATCAACAACGAACTAAACAAGATCAGTCCCTCAATAAGCAACAATAAGAATGAAATTTTCTTAAGAGAAAATACACAGGTGATGACACATTTTAAATGTTACATGTTTTAACCAAGTCAGCCATAGGAACCCTGCACCATGTAGGAAAAAGAGTATATACTAAAGACAACGAAAACAACTCAGAAACGCGTTTTTTCACTCATTCCTGCATTTCAACCAGCTTCCTGCAATTTTCTTTAATTCCTAGGGATTACTAGCAATTTTGAGAGGGGAATTTGAGCCCATATTGTGGACAACAAGTAATTGGTTCATCTTCTGATCCAGGAGTGTATGTAAAGCTCCTGGATTGTAACTAGTAACTACTGCTACTCAATAGTGGGGCCCTGCCTACTGGTGATGTTTCTAGTAGCATAGGAAGATATGCTCCACATGGAAGATCAATAACTGGCCCCAGAACAAGTCGGCCAAGTTAAAGAGAAAATGACCCAGTCAAAAAGGTCAAGTTGGCCGGGTAAAAGAGGAAATGTCCCACTCAAATAGGTCAAGTCGGCCCAGTAAGAAAAGTGATCTTTTTCAGTATAAATAGAAGTGAAGTTGCCTAACACCAATTTGATCAAGTAAGCACATCTCTCTCTCTCAAGTGGTGTGCACTTCTCTAGGAGGACAAGTGAGGAACACAAGAAGCATAATCTTTGGGGCTATCTTACTATCTCTCTCTCTTTGGCAACACCTACACAGAGGTCATTTGATATCTTTCTTGTATTTCATTATTATGTTTCTGTATCTAGTGCCAGGCACTAGATTTGACATTGTATCTTGTTGAAGAATCTTATTTAGAGAAGTTGCTGGGTTTTCCCCGTGAGAGGGTTTTCCCAGGGTAAACATTGTGTCTACTGTGGATGTGTTTCTTTCAGTGATCTTATATGCCTAAGTGTTGAATTTTAGCATTAGCATGAATACTTAAAAAAAATGCAGATTAACTTAAAACAAATGACAACTGCAGTAAAACAACATTCATCTCATCAACGCAATGGACACAAGAGTTTTTCACTAGGGAAACCTTTAAAGGACAAAAAGCCCAAAAAGCATTAGTAGCTCATCTCGTAAATGAGATGACTAAGAAATTCTTCAAAAAGTTCCTCAAACCCCAATAGGGTTAAACCACAGTTTACAGAAGATCAATTAAAATTTTCACAGGAAAATCAAACTAAGGGTTTCAAACCCTAGTAGTCCAAATCTGCCCAGATCTGAAAAAGCCTGCCCTAAGAAGTCTGCCCAGACTCTGAGAACATGCCTGAACTTTGATCAGACTTGCCCAGAAATTCTTCCCGTGACTGTTATTCTGCCTCAAATCTGCCCGAGTGACAGATCTTCCTGCCAGGAGGGCTTATAAGTCTGCCGCAGATTAATTAGGGCAGCCCAAACTGATGGTTGAACCCGCTGCTGCTGATAACAAACCTTGGCCTGCTGGCCGAGGTAGATATGGGCCTTCCTGAGCCCTTAAGGGCTTAGCTTGGGTGTCCAGAAACTCCCAGCAAGTTGCCGGACATTAAAGACATCAAAGCTAAGAGAATTATCCTTGATGCAATTAAAGACCCTGTCATCCCACACGTGACCATTAAGGAATATGCTTATTAAATGTGGGATGCCTTAACCCGCATGTACCAAGGTTCCAATGAAAACAGGAAGATGGTACTGAGAGAGAAGTTGAAAAGCATCAAAATGGCCAAATCTAAAAATGTTGCATCTTACCTTACTAGGATCACACAGGTGAGAGATGATCCTGGAACAACTGGGGAGGTGGTTGCTAGCAGCAAGCTTGTGTGGACAGCCTTGAATGGCGTGGCCAAGCCATGGGTTGTTTTTGTGGAGGCCATTGTAGCAAGAGAAAATATGCCTTCTTGGGATTGTCTTTGGGATGACTTCATTCAAGAGGAGACCCGAACAAGATATGTGTAGGGGAGCTCATCGAACAGTAAGGAAGATGAGGAGAATGTGGCTTTGACAGCTATGGGAAAGAAGAAGAAGTCCAAGAAGGGTCCCAAGGGTAGGGCTAAGCAACAGGATGATCAAAAGAAAGATTTGAGCAAACTGAAATGCTTTGCTTGCCAAAAGTTTGGACAGTGTCGGAACAAGAAGAAGAAGAAGTAGCAAACAACAGCTACGGCGGAGGTTGATGAGTATGCCGCGAGGTTCGAGAAAGAGTTTTCCCTATTTGCTAGTCATTCAAAGAAAGCATCCATTACTGGCACAAAGAGAGAGTATGAGAGGGAGTATTCCATGTTTGTTGACCATCCGTTGAGTGAATCCACCACCACATGCACATGGTACAATGATAGTGAAGCTTCTAGCCATATGAGAGGTGAACGAGATATGTTTTTTAGAGCTCACTGAGATTGGTTTGGATCTGGAGGTGGTGTTGGGAGATGACACTATTGTCAAGGCAGTTGGGCGAGGGAGTATCACCTTTCAGAGGGAGTCCATGGAGCCCATGACAGTGAGGGATGTCTTGTATGTCCCTAGGATGAAGAAGAACTTGATATCAGTTTTCACTATCAAGAACAGGGTATTTGGAGTGTACTTCCTGGATGGGTATGTACACGTTCATCCCAAGGGATCAAGTCAATCTACATCTATTGCGATTGGAGTCAAATGTGGGAAACTGTACAAGCTCTTGTTTCAAACCCTTCATGTTTAACACACAGCAGCAACAGCAGTTGTGATCTATGTGAGTTATGGCATAGGAGGATGTCTCACTTGCATCATCCAACTCTAAGGATGTTGAGAAATATGGCGACTTGGTTCCCTGAGTTTAGCAAGAAGCAAAATGATGTGTGCAGGGGGTGTGCTCTTGGAAAGTACACCAAGACAGCTTTTCCAAGCAATGACGAGTAGATCAACAGGGGGGCTTGATTTGATTCACTATGATTTATGTGGTCCTATGTCTTTTGTTTCATTGACTGGTTTTGAGTATTATGTCACATTCATTGATGACTTCTCAAGGAAGACCTGGATTTACTTTCTGAAGAGCAAGAAATCGAAAGAAGTATTGCAGACGTTCCAAGAGTTCAAAGCTCTTGTGGAGATCCAAATAGGGAGGAGGATTCAGGTGTTGCGTTCATATAATGATGGTGAGTATACCTCCACTACTTTCAATGAGTTTTGTGCACAAGAGGGGATCAAGAGACAATTAGCAGTTCTATATACCCCACAACAGAATGGGGTTGTTTAAAGGAAGAACAAGGCCATTGTGGGTGCAGTGAAAGCGATGCTTCATGATCAAAGTTTACCTTTCTTTCTTTAAAACGAGGCTTGCAATACAATTGTATACATTCAGAACGGGAGTCCCCATAGAGCCTTCGGATGTATGACTCATGAGGAGGCTTTTTCACTGAAGAGCCTTCCAGATTCCTCTCCACAACCGTGCAAAGGACATGTTCTGCATACAAGAGATCGATCCAATGCATTGGGCTTCAACAAATGTTTGACGATGCATTGGGGCCTCTCACAACTTATGGTCAGCACCTTTTACACTTATGGGAAGCTCAAGAGCTGTTGATTCTAAATGAGATCCCAAGTTTCCCAAACTCTCGCTTCTTCACGTGTTGGCCCCATGGAGGGGATGCAAGTATTGTGGACTACATCCTATCTAGCCATAGCTCACTCCCCTTTATTCATCACTTCTTTGTTTCCCACATCCCCCTCGCAGACCATGCTCTTCTCTGCTTCTATCCTCGAGCTGACAACCCCGATCCCCACATAAACCCCCAAGGCCTACCCTGCACTATATTCGGTTTCGAGGACCCAAACACCCTTTCTACCCACCTTTGACAAACACTCTCATCCGTAACCCAATTCTCCTTACCTGATTTTGCCACTACCAAGTATGATTACCTCGCATCCACCATCTGGGATGCAGTTCTTAAATCCTACACTCACTCCACCCGTTCTGCTTCCACCCACCAAAGAACAAAACCCGCCCTATGAATACATGATACGACAAAGAATGAAATGTCTTCCATCGCTAGCTTCGACATGAATTCACCCATGCTCACCCCTCCTACCCCAGCCTCAAAGCTTCGGATCATTGTCTCCTTCGTCGCAAGAAACACCTCTTTCTCTCCCAAAGCATAAATGACTTATCTATTTCCCTTAATCCGCTAAAAGATTATGGTGTACCATCCTCCCCTGCAGCTTCCCCCTCCCATCCAACCTTGACCCCTACTCCATGTGTTCCCACATATCCACTCTATATGATATTCCTGGAAAGGCCCAAATTCAGGTACCTCTCCACCCTCATGCATCTTATTTTTAAACAATGCCATCAGAGATGTCGTTTGGGTGATGAACAGCAACGAAGCAATAGACGAGGAAGGTTTCTAAGAAGAGTTCTTTAAGCACAGTCTTCATGCTTTGGTTTCCCACTTGGCAGATCTCTTCAACCATCTGATTCATACAGGTTTCCCTTTGGCTTGGTCACATCACATCATTCCCCTGATACACAAATTGAGCCCCAACTTGGATCCCAACAATTATAGGACGATCATGGCAAGCCATACATTTTCAAAGCTTTATGCTACGGCTCTCCATAGAATCTCTCTAGTGAGCTTGAGCATAGACGCCTTAGAGCTAAGGGATAGGAAGGATTCTGACCCGTTCATCAAACCAGTAATCACATCTTCACCCTCCGAGTAATCACATCTTCACCCTCCGAGCCATCATTAAGGAAGCACTACATCGATCTTCAAAAGTCTACTGCTGCTTTGTAGATTTTTGGAAGTCTTTTGACATTGTCCTGAGAAGCCCTATTCCAAAGGCTCAAAGACATTGGCATCTCCCATACCTTACTAATTGCCATCATGCACCTCTATGAGTCGGATCTTGGTCGCCTCCATAGAGTTCACAAGATGTCATATTTCATCAAGAGTACTATTGGAGTTATACAAGGTTGCCCCCTATCCCCCACATTGTTTGGGATTTATATTGATGAGCTTGAGGCCTTTCTCCATGAGCATATCCAAGACAATGACAAGTGTCTCCTCCACCAGGTTCCGATCAGGGTGACAAGTGTCTAGTCGATGCACTACCTCTACTAATCAACAGCGCAGCGGACGATCCAAGCACCCCACCAGGTCCCTTTCGAGACAATCGTCTATACTCGCCTTTCTTCATTTAGCCTCAAATGGTAGGAGAGATGGATCCATTCCATGATAGATCTACTTGCTTTCTTCCAATTCCTCTTGTCATTGGATCTTCTTCATCTCCTATGATACACCCCATCATTAGCACGGGTATTTGAGCTCGAGAGTGAAGATTCTTCATGCCTCAGCAAAGATCTCACTTTCTACTACCCTACCTTAATGCACTTTACTTTCTGCATCTCCCCTACATTCTATTGATATCATTGTACTCAATAATCCCTTTGACTTACTTTTGTGGTCATTAGTTGGACATTAATAAAATTATCTTATCTTATCTTATCTTATCTTACCTGCATTCCTAAAAGAAACAGAGCACAAGAAAGCAAGAGTGAAAAGATCATCAAGGATTCTATGGATCTCTTACCTATGGAAACATGTCAAAATTTAAGAAAGAAGCCCTTGCAGAAGAAGAAATTCATGATGAAGCTCGTGAGGTGCATGTTGGCACTCCTCTTTGTCCTCTTCATAGTGATGTGGGGTTGGTAAGTTTGTCCTCTTTTGATATTTTTGAAACTAAGCCCTCCAAGGATGATAATTATCAGCATGAAGAGGATAGGGGCAGCCAAGGGTATGTCAATACTGATGAAGACACCCCCATTTTTATAAGGATTTGGATGATGATTATTAGACATGTTTCGGAAAATTCATTTTTTATATATCTAGAGAAGGGAGTATTGATTTTGAAACCTTTAGACATCCTAGTTCATAGGAGGCGCATTTAGATTAAGTGCCTTAATGGAAACGGGCCTAACTTCGCCCTAAGAGATAATGAAATGAGGAGCTTCAAATTCTCCCCTAGGTTAGGAAGAAGAGAGATACAATGAATCTAGATGCATGCACAACAGCACATTAACTGGCAGTGCAAACTCTAACCCTAGTGCGTCTTGCTTTGCATGGATAAGTAAGTCACAAATAAAAAGTACCCTCTAGGAGACCTGCCTGGTTAACTCAGCTAAAAATCCACATGCATGAACACCCCTACTAACTGTGGGAATATAATAAACCCACTTAATACTAAGGATAAAATATTTAATCAATTTTTATTAAATTCCTACCTACTAGCCTAAATAGTTGGCATCCACTTGCACCACATGGGCAACACTTGTCATATATACCCCAGGAGCGCTTTTATCCTAATTCTAGTTTGATCCTGTCCACTTTATTAACTGTCAAGATTAGTAACTACGCCTTCCTACAGATTCTGTCTTTATTTTGCTTTATTCTAGCTATTCTATGGATAAGGTAAAACTAGCCAACTAAGAAACTGCTATCTTTTGTTTCCAACCCATCCTCCATTATTTTCTCTCCATATTCCAAGGTTAGCAAATCTTTTCATCACTCACTCATGCTTTAGCTATTCGTGAGATCCTTGATGTATTAGGAAAGTGCTTTAGCCACCTATGGGGGTTTATCATATTTAATAAGTTTGATTTATGAGATAGCAATGAGTTGTCTTCCATCAACTCAATTCTCCTTTATAAGGATGTATTACCAATGTAATAATATCAATTACCATTTATTGATCATTCCTTAATGTGTGTTCATTATTCCTCTTCTTCTCTCCTTATGCTAATTCTTTGCAATTCCCAGTGAGGTTAATTGTGTGCTTAGATTCTTAGCTTGTTTATAGAATTATTGCCACCATCAAGGCTTTAGAATTCTAACATTGTATCAGAGCTGCAATTTCTACATGGTATCAAAGCTTTGGGAGCTCATCAATTAATTCTCCTTTTCAAATTTGCAGGTTTATTTTGCAGGTGCAACAACTTCTATATGGATTCAAAAGTTCCTCTACTATCTCCTTTCAACTATGTTGATTGGAAGCCCAAGATTAGTGCATATTTGAAGAGGCAATGTCTCTTTGATGTCTCCATTGGTGCATCGAGCGAACCAAAGTCTTATGAAGAGAATATTTACTGGCTAAATGACTGTGATAGAGCTTATGGAATTGTATCTGGCAATGTTTCCATAGATACATCATCTCATAGATTCTGTTGAATATCCATTTGAGCTTTGGAACAATTTGGACAAAGCTTTTGGTATGCAGGAAGAAGAAGATGAAGCATGGAGCGAACCCAGCATCTTCTCATGTGCTCTCTCTCAAGATGTCTTAGCCTCTACATTCTCTGATAAAGTTGTTCATGATGAAGAAGTAACTCATACAGTTCATGTTACTACTATTCTCTTTGATTCGAATGCTTCCTCCTTCAATCAAGAAGCAAATATTGAAGAAACATATTTTCCTGTATCTCTTGAAGTTGAAGATCCAAATTCATCTTCTTATGATGTTGACGATGAAAAAGAAGTGACTAATGGAGTTGTTGTCGCTATTGTTGATGATTCACTGACACATTCAGTGTTCTCTATGTCTTCTATCATAGATTCTGAGATCTATATGTCAGATCTTTCATACCTTGTGCATACCTCTCTCTTTGATGGTGCGCAAATCAGTGTCTTTCAGGATGTTTGCTTAGCTAGATCAAGCCTTATTTGTGTCATACCACTCACCATACTTGATCCCATGCGCTTCTGCATCTCCTTCTTTGTTCTTGGAATCAATACTCAGAGCCTCCTTGAAGATTTTGAACATCTCCTTCCTTCCTCCTTTCATACTTCTACCACAGAGGATTCTTTACCAGCGTATTGCCATGAGTCTATTAATGTGCTAATATGTGTTATTTTAGATTCTTTGGAAGTTAGATCAACCCATGGAGCCTTTGCATCCACACTCTCTGATTCCTAAGCTTTCTCTATGTTCCTACATGATCACTTGAACACATCCTCTCAATGTAAATGAAGTTGGAGACCTTAAGCATTCACTTGGACACTTATTTCACCTATCTGGAGTTGATTTCATCTCTATTGGTTCGAAGTTCAAGTCATTACATCATCTTGTAGATGATTACAACTCTCAAGATCTTTCAGTCCTGCTTACACATCATTGGATCTCAGTTGTTCTACATGGTCCCAATTTCCATCCTGCAGTTGTTCTTGATCCAGGTGAGCAAATTTCTCATCTTCCCAAGAAGAAGATTCCTCTAGACATCAGCATTTAGTTTGGAGCAACATCAACATCAGTTCAGCATTTTTGGTTTGCCTTTCATGTCCTTTCTTGAGGGAGGATTTTCCCCATGTGGTTTTGCCTCTTTCCTCAATTCTTTGGACAAGATAAATTGTAAAGGGTGACCATATCCTTGTTGTTGGGCCCTATATAAGTCTATATTTATGAATATTTCAGAGATATCATCTTAAAGTCAGACTTAAATGGGGGTGTGAGAATATAATAAACCCACTTAATACTTAGGATAAAATATTTAATCATTTTTTAATAAATTCCTACCTACTAGCCTAGATAGTTGCATCAACTTGCACCACATGGTCAACACTTGCCATATATACCCCAAGAGCACTTTTATCCTGATTCTGGTTTTATCATGATTTTGGTTTTATCTTGTCCACTTTATTGACAGCCAAAATTAATAACTGCGCCTTCCTGCGGATTTTGTCTTTATTCTGCTTTATTCCAGCTTTTTTGTGGATAAGGTAAAGCTAATCAACTAGGAAACTGCTATATTTTGTTGCCAACCCATCCTCCATTATTTTCTCTCCATATTCCATGATTAGCAAGTCTTTCCATCACTTATCATCACTCACTCATGCTTTAGCTAATTCGTGAGGTCTTTGATAGATTAGGAAAGTGCTTTAGCCACCTATGGGGGTTTATCATATTTAGTAAGTCTGATTTATGAGCTAGCAATGAGTTGTCTTCCATCAACTCAATTCTCCTTTATAAGGATGTATTACCAATGTAATAATATCAATTATGATTTATTGATCATTCCTCAATGTGTGTTCATTATTCCTCTTCTTCTCTCCTTATGTTAATTCTCTGCAATTCCCAAGGAGGTTAATTGTGTGCTTAGATTCTTAGCTTGTTTATAGAATTCTTGCTACCATCAAGGCTTTAGAATTCTAACACTAACTTAGGGATCTGTTCCCTCTAACTTGCGGATGCAAAATAAACAAACTGAACTGCTGAATATAGAAAAAAGCTTCTAAAACTGGAAAGACTGAAGATGGCACATGAATACTTTTGGCATGCATGTACCCCTTATTTCTCTCTCCTCCATAAATGCTAGTGTGCCCTCGTCAACATTGTACAGCTCTGCTGAAGGTGGGTGCACTGCTGTATGGAACTCTCTGGAAGATCAATAATGCTGTAGCTGAGACACCATCCGAGCTACACACAGATTAAGCTAACAAAGGCTCCATATATAGACTACTTTGTGATATGAACTTATGAGCAAAGTCTATACTGTATATCCAACATAACTGCTGTGGCATGACACAAATTTCACAAAAAAGCAGTAACCCTAGGTAACAAACTACACTACAGTTTCAAGAAATCTCCATGGGAAACATTCAGTTTCAAAAAATTACTAAACAGTATGAACCCTTTCCACTAGCAGAGAGGAATGTTTGTAAACATCTCCATTTACGAGAACAGGACCAACACTATCTCTAATGGCTCAAAATTATGCACAATGGGGAAAAAAGTGCAGTATAGCTACTAGTATAACTTCATGGTCTACCTCGACCATAGATAAGCAGATATCAATTAATTTCTAGTTTCCTGCTATATAAACTTTAGATTCTATCAAGTATAGAGAATATATATATATGGGGTGTTAAAGTGGACCATATGTTTACTGTAAAGTTTAAAGTTTATTATACATATGCTCACTGACATGAAACCCTTTTTCAAGAGCAAAATCAATGCATAGCAGAATCAACTTATTCTTATTACAAGTGTAGAATATGGATCCAATCTTTACATTCTCTCTTTCTCTTCTGTGGGTAATGTTTACAAGCAGGTTTAAATATCCATCTGAAATCATTTTGTAATCACTTATCATTTTATAATCACCAGTCCCATTGACCACTAGACTGGTTTTTTTCCACCTGTGAATTTTTTTATAACCCAATTCAAAGTTCAAACTCATTATAAGACAAACAAATATGTCCACTCGACAATCCCCTAAATATCACATAATTACCGTGAAAATCCCATAATAGCCTTTTTTCTCAAATTCCTGGAACAGCTCATCAAAGTGGTCAACCTCCTGCAAAGTATCCCAACCATCAATCATTGTTTCTTCTCAACCATAATAGTATACTAGACCATAATATTGAAAATTTTCACAATAACTGAAAGCTGCATATCTTATAATTCATTGCCAACTAATATGACCAACTTCAAAACACTTTTCTAAAAGATAATACTGAAGTCAAATTCCAAAACACTTGCCTGAAAACACATTAAATCTGGTTTCCACATATCAAGCTCTTGACATATGAGCCTTTTGCGACTGTTCCAATCCATAATATCAGGAGAAATATGATAATAAAGGTCACTGTGATTTGAAGCATTGCTATCTCCCAATATGTTATATGATACCAGAACAAATTTATCTGCAAAATAAATGTTGTAATTAAAGTTTGTGTTGATGTCATGAAAAAACATAGAATAAATAACACTACCACATCTAGAGCAGCAAAGTGAAAGAAACAACAAGTAGTTTTTAAATTATTACCACAACATAACCCTCCTAAATGATTAAAAACGAAATGAAGAAGCAGTTTATAACTTTATACTAATCAGCTTTCCCATGCAGAAAAGCCCTCTCCTCAACCTAATGCCTTGGCACATTTCTGCCAGTAGCTTGATGAGGCAAACATTAAGTCATGGTCCAGCATTAACGTATTTGCCCAAATTTGCAGTGACACTCATCTTGTATATCCTTTGGATTCACAAAACTATAGATTCATTTGAGACTTTGATCCGAAATGGATCCAACACAAAGCAATGGTTGTAAACCTCAATACCTAAATGTAATTCAGCATTTCATGAAAGTTAGTAAGTCATAAAAGACAAGGCAATGTAAAGTAACCAAGACGAGAGAAAAAACATAAAGAAATACATGTAAAAAGAAAAATGAAATAGGACAGAAAGGATGAAGAATGGGAAATGAAAAATCAGGCCTGTTGGCCCTCCCATTACCCCAGCTCTCCAATATCTCCTTTCACTTAAGACTGTAAAAGAGCTTTTAGCCTGTTGCTGGCCCAGAGAGGAGAGTGCAAAAGAGCCCAGAGCTGCATTGTAATCCAAAGATTGCCAAAATGAAAGATTGAGCAACCACTGAATGCCGGTTTTCCTGTTTGTGTTTCTAGGGTAAATAATGTCTTATCATTTATGCACAAATTTTTAATGTGTGTTTGATTATTTCTCCGAATTCATTTGTTTACTAAGTGGTCCCCAGCCTCCTTTATTTCTTTAATGGTTGCCAATGATTGTAAATCGTCAAAGAATGGAGTTCTGTTAAAGTACAGTGGTTTAATGTGATGCTGAGATTTGTTTTGGTCTGATACAAAATCCAACATCTAGTAACTCACCACCCTAAGATGCTTTCCCATTGCCAAAGATCAAAGCTATTGTTAATGGACTGTTGCAATCTCTTAGGGAGTTTCTAATTTTGATTATTATTCAAGTGTGGACTGTTGGGTGTTTTCATACATGGCTGAGTGAAATCATTCTCTTTGCCACATGTTTGGCTCTTTCCTCGCCTCCTTGCTTACCATTTTACCTCTCCCTTGGCCATATGACCTGCAAGAAACAAATTAGATAACTTGCTATGAGTTTGCAGAGTGTTGAAGGCTGCAATAGATGACTGCATGCTACCATTTTCCATTACCATGGCCGCATGACCCTGTTGAGCATTTTTACCGTTGTTTAGCAAGTTCATTTTCTAGCTGGGTATAATTCCTTCTTGCTGGAGTGTTTTTCTGCCATTGTTGGGCAAATGTTTTAGTGCCTGGGTGAACTTCCTTGTTGCTTAGACGTTTTCACCATTGATGGGCGAATTTATTAGTGCTTGGGGGTGAATTTTCTTCTTGTTGCAGTGTTTTTTTTTCCATTCTTGAGTGAATTTATTAGTGCCTAGGTGATTTTATCTTGCCTGGCACGAAATTATCAGTGCCTGGAAGAATTTATGATTGCTTGGCTTGTTCTCTTAGTGTTTGGGTCTTTTTATACCTCACTGGGTTGTATTCTCTTTGCCTGGGCCATACACTTCATTGCCTAGATTGTAGGCTGTCATTCTTCATACTTTACAACCGTCCAATAGAGTTGGGCCTGTGCGAGGCATACACAAGCATTGAAGTGCTATCTTGCTTCTTTACTTCTCTGAAGTAGTACAACTCTATCGTATGGGCATGTGAGCAAATAGCTAGATGGGTGGAGCTCATTTAGTAAATAAACTGAATAAACATGATTGCATATGATGAGGACTGAGGCATCCCCTCCCTAAGTTGCTTGGGCATTCTCTACTAAGTGTGTTTTATGAGTGAGTAGGTCGATAATGATAAATGAGATATGCAAATGGAGTAGTCCTTGCCATCGTCATCAGCTCGACACTTGAAGCAAAACACAGTGAAGAGTTTCTTACTGGTCAGCATGAAATCCCAAAGAGTTGGCTTATTGAGTAAATAAAATTTTGGGGGGCTGGCATACTTCTTTCATTCAGCACAGTGGTAATAGAATTGGTATTGAAGCTTGATTTCCTTGCGAAGTTATAAAGAAACGAGACTCAGGCGAAGTACCAAGACAAAGTACATGTGTTTGGCAACCTTAGGAGGGAAGACAACTAAACAGCATACTCAATTAGAAGCCTGATGGTTGAATAGCATACTGGAGACCAGAACTTTATTGTATGGTAGATTGTCATGTAGTTTCTTGTGTGCAGGTTACATGGAAATGAAGTAGAAAGATTCTCGATCCTGAGGATTGTGGCTTTTATGCAGCACATTCTGAAGAACAATGGGTTGGTAGCCATCTTCAAAGACAGAGTACTCAATGACAAGGCATTCCAAATGTTAAGAACTCAAGCTTTGTTCAAGAGAAGCTACACTTAAGAACAGACCTTGAAGCCTTTCTGAAGAACAGAGGCAAGGAATCCATCATAGTGATAGAGAGCTCTATATAACGCAGATAACAGAGACAAATAATAATTTTTCCACATAGGATCCGTGTTGGTGAGTTGACTAGGCTATAAGTCACTCAAATACAGATCATATGGTATCAGAGCAGTTGAATCCTTGACCGTGACACAACTGCTGTAACTTGAAGAAAACATTGCAGACCTAACATGGGTAAAGAAAACAGAGGAAGGTTGGAAGAATTGCTGGCTAGCAATGCTCAGCTTCAAGAAGAGGACAAGCGGTTGAAAGAGATGGTTCAAATGTATGACCGAAGGATGACAGATATGGAAAAGAAACATGAGACTTCTACTAAATTGTTGCCATTGCTAAAGAACAGGTTTGATGAATGTACAGACTCCCTCACTACTGTCATGGCAGAGTGGGACAAGTGTAGAGTTCAGTTGGTGCAATTGGGAGAAAAGTTCATTCGGATGGATAGCTGGCAGGAGGATAGGATCATTCGGATGGAAACACAATTGAAGAAAGAGATGAGAGGGAAGGAAGAACTAAGAAGCATTGACAAAACTACAAGCAGTTGTCAAAGGGCACCATGAAGCAAGGCCACCTTACTACCGAAGCCAGAACCATGACTAAGACCACTGAGGTAATCTCGCCTTCTTTAGAAATTCCTCAAGACCATGTTGGTGAATTTGAAAATCATACAAGAGGCATTGGTTCGAAACTGTTATGACAAATGGGCTATGATGGACAAGCGCTTGGTAGGTGGAGGCAAGGCATCCTCATCCCTATTCTAGTTGAACCAAGGACCAAGCACAAAGGCCTAAGTGCCGATTGCATAAAGGAGAAGACCACAAACTCCAAGGTCACTCTCGTGAAGGCCAAAGCTGTCACAGATTTTGCTTGCTCATCAAAGGTAAGAGTAGTAGCGATTAAAGGTTGTGAAACACTACTCCATCCTTCTTGCGGTGGATTGCAAAAGGAAAGCACAGAGAAGTGTTTAAAGACTCGGTCTACATCAGCACTTGGAAGAAGTGGCAAGCCAATGAGCAAGGCAAGAAGGAGAAGAAGAAGAAGATGAATGTTTGTCACTGCTGCAGGAGGAAAGACCATAGCACAACTAACTATTGATACTCAGAGGCATGTTCATTTTGTGGAAAGAAAGGCCATCGTGTGACTTCTTGTTGGGAGAAGAAAGCCATATTGCTTTTAAAGAAAGGATGAAAAGAAGGCTTGTCCAGACTCCAAACCATCAGTGAACTCTCTTACCACCTGAGTTGCACTCAGTTGGACTTCTAAGTGAGCCGCCAGAGATGTTCTGACCAGGTTTTGGCATTTGTAATCTGGGTTTTATGGTCATTTTAAGTTCTCACCGCGGCCATGTTTAATATAATCTTAATCGCTCCAGTTAAAAAAAAATCCACTACAACATTATTCTAGGGTTTGTGTGTAGTTCCCAATCTATGGCTGGACATCCAAATGTCTACATTGATTCAATAAAGATCAAGGTTGTTGAGGAAGATACCATACAACAGACTATTGTGGCATTGTTAGAGCAGCCACAAATGCACGGAGACCAAGGCCTTGATTGACACGATGTTTTATGGAGGAAGCCCACTATGGGCATAAATTTGGTCCAACTTAGTCTTTCACTATGGTTTTTAGTATTTACATGTATCTTGTTACTTGGACAATATGCAAGGCAGTGTAGTTATAGGTCAATAGGAAAACATCAAGCCCTATTTGCATTATGTGTCTTCATGAAGAAAACTATGTTTTAGTTCAACTAAGTAGATCATTTTTGTTACCTGGATGCGGGTGGTCATCAGGAGGTTGACGGAAGACATGATAGCGGGCAAGTGCATGAGGGGGCAACTGTCGACCCTTCCAACGCTCGCCCGCATGCTTAAGACAAGTGTGGTACGCCTTGATGATCGTCGTAGCGATAAGAGGAGTGGGAGGCATCGCGAACAAGAGATCTCACGTTATGTCATGGATCTTGACGGCTCCTCAAGCCCGGTGGACTCTGTACAGGGTAGGACCTTATGCCATCCCCCGTCCATGCCACGGCGTACCTGGCTCTACATAGGGGGGGTACTGTATTGGCATCCCAGCAGCTATTTGAGAGAGGAACAAAGGGAAAGCATGGCACTTAGCATCCTGCAACTTGTTTGGGACAAACACTATCAAGTTGGTTTGGGCAAATCCCCGACAAGCAAACTCAAGCAGGGCAAAGGTTGGAAGCGCAAGCGCCCATGCAGGCGAAGCCGCTCCATCAAAGTCCCCGGTTCAGTGATCAACATTGCAGCGCATGGAGATGGTAGCAAGGAGGTGGAATGGGGGGGCCTGTTCAATCAAGAAACACCAGAGCACATTCGCCAGTCCATTGCCACGATGGAGAACGAGATCTTTGGGGAGTTCAGGCTGAGGCTAGGCTGCGATGTGGCCATCTCCAACTATTGGCGCCTTAAATTCATCCTCTCGCGCTCAATGAATGAGAGAGAGAGCTTCGCAGATCTGGTCAAAATCATTGTTAGCACATTTAAAGAAGATGCAAAAAGCGGCTTGGTTCACATGAAAAGGTTGCTGCAGTTGGCAGAGCCTCCATTTCAGCGCGGTCAAAGGAACACCAACGATGAGGGAGCCAGCAATGCCAACGCGGATGAGACAAAATCTGCCATGAAGCCTTAGTCTCTTCCTCGATCTGGGTCCTCTTCATGTCTGTGTCTACATTCATGTCTTAATGTCTGTGTTTACTTTCATGTTTTCGGCTTGTAGAAGAATGAGGTTGCCACTGTTCAGAGGCTGGGCAGCCCTCACACTCTCAAGACACTCTATATGGTCAATTTTGTTTGTCTTTCTTTTTTGGATGCAAGACCATTGCTTAAATCCATGTTTCAAGAGTCATAAGCATGTATATATTCGATTATGGTTTAAGAAGTAATAGAAAAGGGCCCCTCTTACTAACAAAAAAAAGGTAGATCATTTTTGTTAAGATTTTATGAACTCTATGTATCAGTTGGCTAGTTGGTCTTCACACAACCCTCTTTTAATATAAAAAGCTTTACCCATTTCTATAAAAAGAAAATCACTAAAATAGCCCTTAACATCATCAATGATGATGTCATATCACTCAACAAAATGGCCCTTTATTATGTCAAAATAGCAAGACATATACAGTTGTAAATAAGAACACATAAAGAACATAACTGGTTGAAAATAAAATCTGGAAATCACACTAGTGTTGAACAACCAAAAACTTCTTCTCAAGGCTAGTACAATCCACTAGCTCTACAATACCCTAGCTAGAGAAAAACAAGAAAAACCATAGCTAAACCATGTGAAAGAGTTTGATAAACTTGTGCAAGAAAAGCAACACTAACAAAATCTAAAACACGAGAAATAACAATGGCACCCAAACATACAGTACATACAGATCTACCTTAGAAACCCTTCATCAAGAAAACCAACTTAACTGAAAGTTGCTCCTCTATCTCATTGTATTATCTTCATTGTTTACAATACAATATTCAAAGCATCCAAAACCCTAATCCATTAACCTAGATTAGATTACAACCCTAATTCCTTAACAAAATTAGTTTACAGTGGACCAAAACCATTGGTCAAAATAATACATAATGGACCAAAAAAAATCCTTCAAGGCTTCACCCTTGAACCCCTAAAATGGGAAGGAGGGGGGGTGTGGCTAACCCCCCGTGCCCCCATGCCTTCCAACTAGGGGGGCATTCCCCCTAGACCCCTTTCATTCGAGGGACAGCACCAAAAAAAAACCATCAGAATATGATCAAGTTAACCTACAAAGAATAAAACGCATACCCAACAATCTCCCAATTATTGAATACTTTGCAAAAAATGGGGGCTAAGGAAAGGCATTCATATAGTCAACTACTAGGAGCAACAATGTCCATTGATTCTTTACACCAAGAGAAATTTTCAACACTTATAAACTTTGTTAATTAATCTGCAACATTCTTCAACGTATCAACCTTCTCCATCAATGCTTTATTGTTTTTAACCATGTCTCTAACAAAATGGTGCTACACTTCTATATGTTTGTCTTGGAATGACAACCACGTTTCTTTGCAAGAAAATTTGCACTTGAGCTGTGACAACCTACCCTCATTTCTTTCTAAACAAAACCAATGCCTGAACACAATCTTTGCAACCTTACAGCTTCCTTACTTCCATGATTGGCTACCACGTACTCAACTTTTGTAGATGACAATGCAACTATAGCCTGCCCCTTGCTTATCCAACCGATTGCTCCAGCAAATAGTAAATACATAACCACTTGTGGATCTTTTGTAGTCAATATCTCCAACCCAGTCTATATCAACAAAGCGCTATATACCTATCTCCTTGTGATGTCCAGGTCTTTCTTGGTAGCAAATCACGGAATCTAAAGTGCCACATAAATATCTAAAGACCCTCTTTATAGTTTTCTAATGTTCCTTCCCTAGTTTTAACATATACCTGCTCAAAAGTCCAACTGCATGGGCAATGTCTGATCTAGTACATACCATAGCATACATCGAACTTCCAATAGCATTAGCATTGGGAACACAAGACATATCTTCTACCTCTCCTTGAACCTCGGGACACTAATCCGCAAATAACTTTGCACCTACAAGAATAGGGATATGAACTATCTTTTGATCAAAGTTCAAAATAGGCCATAATAAATATTAAAGACAAAGTACTATCTACAAAGCTTTCCTCTTGCCATGAGAAACTTCCATTTTCTTTTCCCGAAATATAGAAACAAGAGTAGGAGCAACTGGAACTTCGGTTACACAAACCATGGGTGCGATCAGAATCGGCTAAAGAATTTGATACGGGTGCGACACTCATCCCAAAATTGGGAATCGGGGATTCAGAACCCTAACCCTAATTAACCTTAATTATCCTATGTAAACAATTTTATAATAGTCAAAACGAGGTGGAAGAATTCGATGAAGAATCATAGAATCCGATTCGGGTGTGGTTAGGCCTAGGGCCGAATCCGGTAATTTTGACTGGAAGTGTTTGTAGAATGCAATTAGTAGTTGCATGGCCCCTACTAATTGTTGTGAAGCTAAAGGCAAAGCTCCTGCATCTAAATACCTGCTGATGGTTGGGGCTGGCATCGCTGCCACATGAATTTGATCACCATCATGATCAACCAATAGTTCATCCTTCAAGCGCTCTAAAGCTATGGCTCCATCCTCCAAATTAGCCTCCTTTGGATTGTTATCCCAAGTCACATATGTTCTATCATTCTTGGTCGCATCACAATAATGAGACAATAACCTCAAGTTGTAGTGCACATACACCAAGCTTTCTACTAAATCTACATTCACGTTGTTTGTCTTCTGCTATGGATGAAGATATAGGTATTCCAGCATCTCTCTACAGAAGAAAGTCTTAACAACCTTTGAAAGCACCCTCACCATAGTTACATATATCGTGTCGACGAATATATCGCTGGGGGTTCGGAATGAAACTTATCGGCAACAACAGCAAAAATATCGACAAATGTCGTAAAGCATAAAAAAATACAAAAATAAACATTTTTTCAATTTTTTTAACATCTAAAGCAACAACATCAAATAAACACATTTCCACATAAATACTAAAATACAACTCATATATAAGACGCATAATATGTCAAATGGTGGATCATGATCAAATATCGACCATAAACTGAAAATACTAAAATGTGTTCTTGATGGAATGATAGAAATCACATCAAATGATCAAAATAAATGTCTCTCAAGAGATGAATCATCACGACTCATGAGGCATGTAGATAGTGTATAGAGTCTAGAAATAGGACACCAACATAGTATGATAGCACAATGATAAATAATAGGAATCGAGTCATTGACCCCCTGAGGATGACCCTCTAATCAATCTACCCCTTTTACGGGTAAAGGGCACCACTCTTCCTCTAGAAGCAATAGGTAGTCGTGGAGGTGGTCCAGATGAGCCTGGGGTGGAACTAGAACCTCCAACTCCTTGAGTAGATAATGTGGATGAGGGGGAGGCGAATGTGAGCTGTCTCCTCCCAGTCCCAACTATATGACTCCGTGGAGGTGGTGGCACTGGAATTGGTCAGCGTTGCACCTGAATATCAACCTCCTCTTCAATGTCCTCATAGTCATCCTCTGGAAGTGGAACATCAACATCCTCCCATGCCCCTCCTCCTCCAACAGATCTGCATCATCATCCCCCTCTTCCTCCAACCATTCAGGTGCCTCATCCATCACAAGACCCTCCGTCTCCACCCTCCATTTGCTGGTAGTGTCAATGTCATCCAATGAAATAGCATCTGAATTGGGTACTTTCTCAATTTGTTTCACCTGTAACCTTAGATTGTTGTAAACATAAACCATGTCATTAAAGCGCTGAGAAAGTAACCTGCATTAGTAACATTGCGCTTCTTGGAGTGTATCTTCTCAAAGACAATCCAATTGCGCTCACACCCTAATGAGTTGCAAGTTTGACTTAGCACTCTAATGGCAAGTTTTTGCAACTCTGGGACTCTACGACCATAGTTAGTCCACCACACGTCTAGAAAGAAAACAAGGAAGGAAAAACAAATTACAATGTATTAAATTTCTACCAAGTAAAAAAATAGAAATGAAAGAGTAAATAATTAAGAATCTAAGAGATCAAAATTTGAAAGTTTTAAACAAATTGTACTTGGCATCCTTGTGGTTCTATCCTGGCCAGCCATGTCATAGCCAAAAGTGTCACCTGACATCCTATAGATCTCCATCTGTCTAGAAATCTCTACGTGCTCAAAGGGAGTTAACACCATCCTCTGAACACACTAGAGAAAGCCATCCATGACCTCAACATCAAACTGAAATCCACATGCATAAGGGAAAGCAAGGTTGAGATAGAACCCTGCTGCATGAAAGGGACGATGGAGAGTATTATTCCATCGTTCATCAATCACACTCCATAGTTCAGCTCGTCTTGTGAGTCCCACTTCCCCCTTGTCCTCATAGTAGCAATGGATAACATCCTTGGCCCTATCCATGCCCTCACACAAGTAGCCCATTGCGGGGTTTTCACCATCAACCAAAGGTTCACTGATGGCACATACCTCCTCCAATCCTGCCCAAAAAGTCAAATCAAATTGCACCATTCGAGCAATGGCTTGCCCATCTTGTTTGGTGCTATAGACACAAGAAGCCCACTCATCAAAAAGAAACATCTGTTGCAACTCCATCATAACCTTATGCATAGACTGAAGAGAAATGAAGGAAGTGGTGAATCGTGTGATTGAAGGCCGCATCAACTCCTTGTTCCCTGTGAAGCGTCTCGTGAGTGAAAGAACATATGTATGATTGTATATATATTTTGTCACACTTCAAGCTGAATCAATGACTTCCTTGATCCAAGGAAGTATGCCCATGTCCTCTAGAATCAAATCAATGCAATGGGAAACACAAGGAGCCCAATACAAGCTTGCATACCTCTCCATAAGCATCCTCCCAGCAGCAACATAATTGGCAACGTTGTCTGTAATGACGTGGACAACATATTGTGGACCTATCTCTTGGATAAACTTATATAACAAATCACATAAGTGTGCATCTTTAACATAGGGAGATGCATCGACAAATTTGATAAAAATTGTCCCCCTAGGACAATTAACCAAGAAATTGATAATGGATATGCCCTTCACATCAGTCCATCCATCTGACATAACACTGCAACCGGTGGTCTCCCATGACTGTCTGAGCTCATCTAATCTCCGGGTACAATCAACCTTCTCCTCATCAAGGAGTCTCTCTCTGAAATCATTATAGGAAGGCCCCCTATAATCTAGACCAATAGTACCAGTAGCTTGAAACATGGCATGATAGTAGGGGTTTTTTTTGCGATGTTGAAAGGCACGTCACCCCATATAAAACATTTTGTCACAATTATATCCACCTCTTCCTTCTCCCCCTTTTTTATTATGGTTCGAACAGAAGGTTGCCTCAATGCCAAGTAAGGTGAGGTTGAAGAAGGCATAGTGGGATGTGGGGTTCGTGTAGATGAGGAGAAGGAATGCATGTCACTTGTGGCTCCCATGATTCGTGATTGTGTTCTATATGCAAGTTCATGTCTGAATTCCTCCTTCTCGTCCCTCTTCCTAGCCATGTAAAGAAGGGATTGGTTTGCAATATGCATCACTTCTGGGGTAATAGCAGCACAAACATCCACTTCATGCCCAACAACTTTGGCAAGGTGGTATTTCAAGAGGCTAATTCCACCACAAATATCCTTCCCACATAGTTTGCAATTCAACCTTTGTCGATTATTAGGGTCAATTGGTTGCCCATACTCCCACGTTGGATCCAATGGCTTTGGCATTGTATCATTATTTAGTTGAAACTTGAAACTTGAAGTGATAATGGAGATTAAACCTATGCCACAGCAAAAAACAAAAATGAATAAAATGTTTAATGGATGCTTGGATCTTTGAAATTTTGAAAACAATGAAATTATTAATTTTAAATTTTAAAACATTCAAAGGAATGGAGGGTGGCCAACCAACCTAGTTCCTAAACCCTAGGTCCTACACTAAATCTACATTAACCAACAAATCTCAAGCAAAAAGAAATAAAAAAGAAATTAATACATACCTGAAAGAAATATGTAGTAGATGCCAAGATGGAACCCCACTCCACAAACAATCCTTGAATCCGCTAATGGCAATGGAAAAATCGTTTTTCCCTTCTTCTCTTGTTGAAAATTGCCTAAAACCCCATGGACAGCTTCCTCAACAAACCCAAATGCCAAATGAAGCCAAAAAAGTGAGTCGTGGCCGTTTTATTCTTCAATTTGGCGTTTTTTTCTTTAGCAGGCCGACACTTTCCATCGACTCGTGATATTTACCCAATATATCGTGAGTTAATGAATGTGTCACGATATTTTAAAATATCTGAAAGTGTCGCGATTTTTTCTCAACGATATATCGCCAACCCCTTCGACACGCGATACGGCCGATATATCGGCAATATATGTAACTATGACCCTCACCACCAATTTATGTAAATATGTGGTAGAGGAACCATACATGTTCCACCATTCAATAGGATTCAACCTATCTCAATCTTTGGTTGCATGCAGGTTAGCAAAGACTCCATGTTCACTAATGTATTTGTTCAATTTGCTTCGGACTTGAGAACACTCCTCTTCATCAAGGAACAACTTATTTAATGCAAGCATATACAAATTCTGCAACTCTAGAACTGTGTGTGGTTTTCTACTAACTCCACCCCCAAGAGCTGGTCGATCCAACCAAGATGAAGAATAATATTTTGGTGTAAGCACAATGCTAGGGCATGTTACCGACTAGGCTGCACCTAGTTGGACTTTCAGTGAGCCGCCAGTAATGAACAAGATACTTGTTCATATTCAGAGTTCAGAAGTCCTTTCAGGCCTCCATGACCGTTTTATTTTTTGTAACACATGTTCATACCCCCTTGGGGAAATTGTAAAAAATGTCCTAGCATTTAATTTTTTATAAAAGGCTCGGCTTCCCAGACTTGAATATCAAGCCGACTAGCCCAGAGTGTTTTTTCCCTTGGTTATTATTGGTTGTTGAACAAACGACTAATAATTTCTGAGTTTTTCACTCACACCTCCAAAGCTGGGGTAGTCATCTTGGTGTTTCGGCCTAGGGAGGTTATTAGAGCCTTCGTGTCGGTGTTTTTCACCATGCTAGGCATTCGAATTGAGTCGTATGGACATATACTAGGTCCCCCTAGAGTTTCGTCAATTTCCGCAAAAAAATAATTTTTTTCCGTTTTTTAAGCCATTTTTTAATGGTTTAATTAAAAAACTTCAGATTGTAATAAAAGTCAGATACGGAGTCCGTTTCTGACGTGGGGACACTCGTTTTCACACCCGGAGCGTCCACTTTACCCATGGGACCACTTTCTGCATTAGTCAGGCAGCCGAAAAACCACGTAAGGCATTATTTGGGCTAAAAGTGCATAAAATAGCATTTTAATGCTTAAATTGGACAAAATGGCACTAAAGTCAAAATAGAAAAAAGTCAAAATCAATTTAAAAAACTGATTTGAGTGACATGGCAAGGGTCCCATGAAGGAAGCGTTTCATACCTCCACTC
>LPNX010182122.1:25462-66363 GCA_001517045.1 Pseudotsuga menziesii | reverse complement strand
CAACCCTGTCGAATTCCCCTTGAGGCAGGGAAAAAATCCGAAGGTGTCCCATTGATTAAAACAACAAAACAAGAGTTTGTGACACATCCATTATCTAGTTAACACCAAATAGAGGGATACTTATCTGTAGGAGCAAGAGTCTCAGAAAGCCTCCAATTGACTCTATCAAAGGCTTTGACTAAATCCAGCTTCAGTACAAGGAGACTTGAATTTTTGGCTTTGATGGAGTGTAAAAATTCATGGGTAATGCCTACAGGTTCAATGATCTGATGGTCCTTTAAAAAACCAAATTGTTGTGAGGAGATAGCTCTGTTTAGTATAGGTTTTAGGCAGATCGCAACAATTTTAGAGATGATCTTATAGATAAGGTTACATAAGGATATAGGACGAAAGTCTGCAAAGGTGGAGGGCTTTTCACACTTAGGTATCAGGGTAAAAAAGTGGAGTTCACAGAACCCGGGACGTACCCCTCTACTCTTACTTGTTCCGCTGCAGCGGTAAGCTCCTCGCCAATTAGGTCAAAAAAACCAGGAAGAACTCAACCGGTGAGCCATCAGACCCAGGGCTTTTGTCTTTCTTGAATCCCTTTAGAACAACTTCTACTTCATATATAGTTACAGGCTCTAAGAAACAATTTACCTCCTTAGTCCAAGTAAAAGTCAGAAACAACCTTATTACCTTAAGTTGATCAACAATATTTGTGGACTTATCATCCAAGAATACATCAATGAAGTATTTTTTCCCCATCTTCTTTAAGGCTGTATCCTCAGATACTAGGATACCATTTATATCTTTGAGGGACCAGATAGCATTTGAATTCCTTCTTGTTGAAGCATAAGCATGAAATAATTTGGTGTTGGCATCCCCTTCTCTTAGCCAGAGGACTCTGCTTTTGAGTCTTTGGGTAGTGACCTCATGAGCCAAGAAAATGCCTTTTTTATCATGTAGATCTTTCAGTCTGCTTGCATATGCAGCTGATAGAATCCTGGAGTCCTTCAATAGAATGTGAGTGATCTCTTCATTTAAGTCTAGGAGAAATTGTTTCCTTTCACAAATTTTCTTCTTCTCCCCGCCTTTAACCGAAACTTTGAGGCATTTTAACTTCCCTGAGAGAGAATCCAAGGGGTTTGAAGGTCCAAAATCCAAGGGAGCCTTCTAGGACGACTCAACCAGAGGGGTGAAGTCATCTTCCATGAGCCAAGCTTTGTTAAATTTAAAGGGGTAGCATTGCAATACAAGTCTTTGACCCCACTCCACACAAATAGGGTAATGGTATGAAACATTAGAAGGAGTATCCCAAGACCTAAAATATGCAAGATTGGGAATAAGAAGGGATGATGATAAGAAGCGATCAAGTCTTTTATTGATTCCTTCCTCCCCAACCCGACCATTCCTCCAAGTAGGGCCAGGGCAGTTCATGTAGAGATCAACTAAATTATTGCTAGCAATCAGCTGGGAGAAGTAGGAATCCAAGGGATCAATTCTATCTTTTTGACCCCATATTTCAGAGGAGGATAAGGTAAAATTTAGGTCACTAGCCCAGAGAAAATTTGGTAGGGAAAAAAGGCCTCCAAGCTGAATATTATCCCAAAAAGTAGTTCTCTAAGAATAAGGACCATAGCAATTAAAAATAGTGAGAATCTTCGAGAGCCCTTTAATGCTGGCGTTGAGAAAGATGCCCGCAAAAGAGGAGAAAGCTTTACAACGGACAAGGAGGGGGTTCCAACTAGCAAGGAGACCTCCAGAGAGCCCAGAACTCCCACCCCGGTTTGAATTTGGAGAACATAATAAGGGATTGGTAAGAAGTACACATAGTCTCTTGTAGTAAAATCATATCAGAGTTTAAGTCAGAGAACAAAGAGCTGAGGGTTTTTGTTTGGATAGCCCTCCAAACCACTAAACATTCATGGATAAAATATTCATGGGTAACCTATCACTTCATGTGTGCTTGCTCTAATGACCTGTGATGGGGAAGGAGAAGATCGAGACTGTCTTGCTACATTCTTTAGCCTGGTTGAGATAGGAGTGTAGGACCCCAAATTTCCCACCGACTCAGAGGGGGTCTCAGTAGGGATCTTCTTAGCTTTGTGGATCGTTACATTTTTAAAACGAATGGAGTCTAGAGGGAGAGTGGAAGGTGAGATAGGTTCTTTATCGAAAAAGATGGAGAGAGAATTTAGGAGAGAGGGATCCTGGAAAGCAGGTTCATCTGTGGGACTAGAGGCCTGTAAGTTGGGTGACAGACCCATATTAGGTGAGGTATCAAGAGAGGTGGATGATGAGGTAGGGAGAGTAGGATAGTGTTCCAGTGTGAAGGGAGGAGGGCCCAGCAAAGGCTGGACATCAGGCAGGGGATGAGGCACAGGCAAAGGAAGTGGATTGAGTGAAGCCAACGGACGAGAGAGTAGAGCACAAACCTCAATATCTTCAATATAATTAAGTTCTCCCTTAGGCAGACCTTCATAGGGTGTAGGGGACAAGGACACATATATAGCTTCAGGAATGGGTTCTGATGGCTCTCCAGGGGAAGAACAACCTTCAAGGAAAGGAGAATCATAACTAGAGCTAAGGTCAAAACCCTTTTCTGCTGGACAACCCCAATGGAGAAGTGTGCAAGAACTGTGTAAATGACCAGTCTCATGACAGTAGTTACAACAGAAAGGCATGTTTAGGTAATCAAGTTTCTGGGTAATGACCCTATTTCCACAGACAATGTCAATTTCAGGGAGAAGGCCCTTTGATATGTCCAGTTCAACCAGCACCTTTGCAACCCTCTTGTCAAAGATCGAGTGAAAGTCCTTTTCCAGTGCCACAAAACGTCCGATTGAGTTTGTTAACCCTGTGAGGATATATTTATTCCATAGGGGGAAGGGTAGGGCTGGTAGAAGAACCCAAAGGTGGCGGATAATGGCTCTTTCTTTGAGGGGGTCAAATATCGAATGCCAACAGCGAAGGACTAAGGAACCTTGCTGAATAGTCCATAGAGTCTCAAGGATATGGATAGCATCAATTTCTTCAATGAATACAAAGACTAGCCCGTTATTGGAAAGGAGGATGATAGTGGACACATAGTTGATGATCGGTTTCCAATGGGCAGTCGCCCACAACACCCATTCTTCCTTTGACATCAAAGCATACTCTAATCTCCCAATTAGGGCTCTGCAGCAAAGGGTTTCTACTTTTTCAATGAAGACATCGTGCCCCAACACAAAACTGTGCTTCTCCTCCAGTTCCTTAAGGGCCTTGTCCTTCCGGCAAGCATGGCCCAAGGGAAGAGAGTGAGAGAACTTGGAGCCCGCGCCACCCATCGATGGAGCATTAGGGTTACCATAGGTCGACATCACTAAAAACCCCGTCAATACAACTAGGGTTAGGGACCGACGGTTCGACAATAATCAAATCAAGGGTTCAAACAAAAAACAGGAGCCCCACCAGAGTCTAACTCAAGTTAGGTTCACCCACAGCAAAGGAAGCCAGGATAACTAATAGACCAAAAACAAAAGAGGTAACAACAAAACCGAGCTGGCTAAAGACAGAGAGTCCCGCTAACACACCCAACAGAGCTTAACAAGTTCCCACTTTTTTGCACATGGTTGGTACTAGCTATCAGGGTAGAGAGTGAACTCCATGTGGGGAGGCTGGTATTTAAAAATACCTATAAACTCTACATAGAGGAGCTTAAACCAACCCCAAGACCTGGCACAAATAAAAAAATAATTAAACAACAATGTCGGAGAATACCTGGTCACTGCAGAGCCACAAAACCCTTGATCCTGACCATCGTCACCAAATTCAACTAGATAACACAAGACCCATCAAATCTGCAAGTAGAACAAATGATGAGCTCCCCAATGTAGACCACGAAAGAGTCCACCGAACAATTCGAGGTGACAGTTCAAGTTCCAGTCCAAAAAGGTGGCGAGGTACCGTGCACAATCAGGAGGGAATAAACGTGCATGGAAGGACCCCCGCGGTGGTAGCCAGTCCAAGGAAAAAACTCATCATGACCAGTAGCAAACCTAGATTCAATACAAAAAAAACTCTTGACAAGAACCCAGCTATAAACCGCATCGAAGACACAGAGCACAGTTACAATGCAAAGAGCCAGGCGCGGCCGTCCACCAAGTAACATGGAAACCCTAGAGAATACTGCTATGAGACCCTCGCTCCACTACCCTCACTCGCTCAGCCAATTCTTTGCGACCTTAAATATACATGGTTGACTCAAAAAGTTCTCTTGAAAACTAAGTTGTAATAAAAGTTTTTTTCATGCTATTTTGTGGAGTTGTTGCACTGATCTCTTTTTAATGCTCGTGCTAGTAAATCTATTTTGACTTTTTATATTATTAAATAAAATAAAATAAATTTATTTATTTTACTATTTACTTTATGAATAAAAGTAAACTTTTAACTAATTGGTAATGGTTTTAAATCTTACTTTAAAACTAAATTCATATGTTACATTTAAATAAAAAATATATTCGTTTTTATTTTATATTAATTTAAATTTGAATAATCATATACCTTTGCAAATACCTTGACATAGAATGTTTTGTAAACATATAACATTCTAATACATTTTAAGCATAGTTGACACAAAACTAAAAACTTACTGTATATATATAGCCACAAATATAGGGACAATAACTTCTAAAAGTCTCCGTTTTAGAAAGAGTCTACCTTATTTAATCAATGATGTGGATGGTAATCTTGATTTTATTGTCATTTCCATATGCTAAGAGGTTTTAGTTACAACCCTTATACAAGGGATAAGTTAAGTCATCTCATTTGTGTTAATGTTTTTTTTTTCTCCACGTTTCTTCTCTTCTCATGTTTTTTTAAATTTTTTATATATATATTTCATTTGATTTGTGTTAATGTTTCTTCACTTCTCATGTTTTTTTAATTATTTTTTTAAATATTTTTTTAATATATATTATTGGCGTTCTCAACCTACCGTTTCCTGCAAATTTGTGGGAAACTTCTAGATGTATCTGACACTAGTACCCACGTTCTGGAAACTTGTGCTACATAGGTTTTTTTTTATCAAAATCCGACAATTTAATTTTTTAAATCTAGATTCTATGTTGTTCAAATTGTGTTTCTAAATGCATATATGGATTCAACACCCTCAAATGCCATAGGACACCCTCCTTAAGCCAATTTAAACACTGTTATTTGGAATCTCAAATTTTTTTATCATATTCATGTAGGAAAATGCTCTCGAAAACTAGCAAAATCATCAAACATTTATTCTATGAAAAAAAAGTGTGGATTCCTTTACAAAGATCCCTTAAAAATTATAAATGAATGTACAATTTGTTGACATGGTATATGTTTTGAGCATGGTATCAGGTAGTTTTCCCCAAGATTCACGTATGAAACCGTCACATGTCATACCAAGGAAATTTAAAAAAATTATCTATTTTCGACAAGAAAACCTACATATGAACCATTTGTAGGTGTCAAGTGACAAATGGGTGCCCTATCAATGCCTATTAGCAAATCTCTTGATCTCCATCTATTTTTTGGGTGCCCAAACCAATTCAATTTTATAAGAGCCATTTGAAAAACTTTGAGAGAAGGTTTTAGACAACTTTGCTCATTTTAGATTCGTTGAACTCTTCTTACTTTTTTGGATACCAAGTGCAATTTTGATTCTATGAATTCCTTGGACTCTGTTATTGATTGTAAAGAAGGTGCCTACAACCTGTAACCTGCATACACCTTGTGATGGCATATCTATGGGATGAGAGTGAAACCATAAATTTCATATTTCAATGTTTTAAATCAAGTAGTCTCATGATTAGAGCAATTTGGACTTTTTTCCTTATTTGTTTTAGAACCATTTCCCCCAAAAAAACTAAGTGGACTTGTTGGAATCATAGATATAAGGTGTTGAGATTGCGTAATTATGACGGAATAAGGGTTTCAAGGAATTGAATCTATTTTTGTAGATTCTAAATAATGAAAAGTTATGATATGGCCAAATATTAGATCGTTGCTAGCAACACTATTTTAAATTACAATTGTTCTCTTGCACCACAATGATTTTACCATGCACTAAGCTAGTTATAAATATTGAGGTCAACACACATAGCATGCTTTGCATAGAGCCCAAGGATGGAAATAAACATAACAAATACAAAATTGATTTCAAAATTTATTTTCATACCGAAACTCCAAGTGTATGTTAGTCATTGGTATTAGAATAAATTATTGCATTTTATATTCAAGATGTTACAATTAACCCATTACTATATTTCCTTACAAAAAAATTAAAAAAACAATATATTTACTTTTTCAAATGTTTATTTTCTATAAAACTAGATTTAATATATATATATGGTAAAAGGTAAAATACACATCATGTTGAAAAATAAATTTGGTATGCATAATGTTTTCTATAGTATAGAGATTTAAAGGTATTACCTTGAACAAGTGTCCCATAATCCCATTAATCAAGTGTGACATAAACCTATTAAGGAAAATGTATCTTGGACTTTAAGAACATTGTTTCTTAACTCCACAAAATAAATTAGAAACCAAGATACCTTAGTTAGAAAAACAAAAGTGGAAAATAAATTAGAAACCAAGATACTTTAGTTATAAAAAGAAAATGTAGACAATGAACACTTTTTAACATATATCAACTATTCAAACTTATATCTTAATTTATTTTAAATAATAAATAAATAAATTACATTTTATTTATAACTAAAAATATTCACTACATAAAAATTATATCTAACTTAAAAAAAACTAAATTCACCTATCTTTACCTTCTTTATTTTTATGTTTTTATGTTCCGGACACGGAATATATATGAATGGGTTAGGTCAATTAATTCGACATGCATATTTAAATTTTTTTTGTTCTCAGATGTTTTTAATATAGTTTGATTAAAATTTATTTTTTGAATTATTTAAATATTGATTTAACTTAATTTCTATTGGTCTTTTGCAGGTGATGTTTACTTGGGTCTTTGTGCCCCAAGACGCGGCAGCCTGATGGCGTAAGCAGTAGTAATGACCTAAGTAGTAACACTGGCATGTATTGGAAAATGGCTTTCATTTATTTTTTGGGGGAAGAGAATTCCTTACCCTAGGCCCAAGACACACTTCAAGTAAGACACAATTATATATGTATGTTACTTCATCTTGTCATTTTTTATACAGGTTAATAGGAGCCCCCATACAAAGTGAGTAGGTGAAGTAATTATATCTTGCCCATCCATCTGGTATCAATTCCCTATCAACCATCCATTTCGTAAAGATATTAAACTGAGTGCCCCATAAAAGCTTGCATTTCTCGGTATGTGAAGTGTTGCCAGCATCTGCCTTGAGGGAGCTCTGCTATGGCAATGCACTGAAAAAGAGTTATTGTAACAACTGGCCAGCTATTTCCTTGTCCTTTCAGTATTCTCATGGACAAATTTTTTAATGACACTGACAAAGAGTTATTGTAACAATTGGCCAGCTATTTCCTTGTCCTTTCAGTATTCCCATGGACAAATTTTTTAATGACATCAACAACAACATTTTATAGATGTCGTCATAATCTTCATAGTTCTAAATTACAAAATAAATACAATTCTTTAATTTGACACCTTTTACATTGTAAATACAATTCTTTAATCTGACACCTTTTACATTGTAGGCTTTTTCAGGTTTGGAAAATTCCAAAGCTTTCAGTTTCTTGATTTAATATTTATTTTACTTTTTAGACTTAAAAAAATCAGAGGATAAACATAAATTTTGAAACCTCATTTCACCATCTCTTCATGTATCTAGTTGGTAGAGATTGTTGGGACACTAAGTGTTCAGTGCAGTGAGATTGATTGTAAAGGGCAGATTTTGAGATGGTTACTAGACCTTTTGTTGTGGGTGCTTGTTTCTGGACAATTAAATAGAATTTGAAACTGGATCACTGAGTAATATGAGTTGCTAAAACGAACGAAATGGAGGAGCCTTAATCAGCTCACCTGAAGACACAGATTGTTGCGTTGGATTTAGACGATAAAGCAGAGAAAAACAAATATTAAATTTTTCTCTGCACATATCTCTCAGGAAGCTCAAGCTGAAGAGGATGATCATCCAGTTATTGAATTGAATCTTGTTACCATATTTCAGTTGTATAATCAATAGATTGTGGCCGCCTCGAATATTCTTCTACACATCTCTTTGCTCTACAAATAATCACTGCCCACAAAGCTAGCCACCAAGCCAATGTTGCAGGAATGCAAGTGCTTCATGATACAACAATCAGGTAACTCCACCCAACAACTGCTCCAAAGCTCTTTTTCATTGCATTTTGTTCCAATCTCCTGTCACTAGCACATTGGGCATGCTTCTCACATTGATTCCCACCGTCCTGCTCAATATGCCTATACAAGACTACTATTAACAATCATACATTGTTGTTATGGAAACAATGGAAATCAATAGTCATATATACCTTAAAGATCTTTTATGTTTAGCCTGCTAGAGCTAAAACTGCTTATGTTTTCTTGGACATTGGATAAAGGAAACATCACTTTGCATTATTTTTTCATGGTGATTGTTGCATGCGCTCATTATTACAATGGCCCTTCACCTCATTTCTGTGAACCAACGGTATGAACTAGGGGTTCACGTCGAGGGTTTCTTCCTTAGCAGGTTCTACAACCTCCCCCGTGCAACTCTTAGAGTAGCTTACACATCCAGATTACTGTATATATCCTTCTAGGTTTGCATATAAAATGGCAGGATTTTATGGGCTAGAAAAGCACTCTAGCACTAGCTAACAGATCCTTGAAAAGATATCCCTTTTACAAGGAAATTAATGGCGTGCCTGCTACAAACGTCAAAAACCCTCACTCAGACATTTCATAGGGCTAGCGTAGAATGCATTATTTTTAAAAGAGCAAAGCAGAGGGCTCACTAAAGCAAATCACTGCAGTCAAAAACCCTATAAAAAATATGAGTAAAGAAATTCACGCACTTTCACCATTGCCCAAGGTGAATGAGAGTGCATAAAGTTTGCTATAATTTTAGATAAGTATCGACTCCCGACTCCCGTCGTTTAATAATTGATCTCATTGTCCACTATTTTTTTCTATTTGTTTGATTTAGTTCAATACAATTATGAGTGACATTATTACTTTTACTTTGTCATTTGATATTGACTTTAATGCAAAAAATTAAAAAACAATTTCCAAATAAAAATATGGCAATTCATTAAAGATAATAAACTGCTTTCTTTACAGCTTGTAAAACTTCATAAAGATAAATCTTGACAGTGTTAAAGATATTAAAAATATCGAAATTCATTAAAGATAATAAATCTTGACCTTGCTAAAGATACTAAAAACTGTTCAAATTGTCTTTGATTACATATAAGACTAGTATTCAAAATATAAAATATTCAAATATAATATCATTGGCAAATATGATACCATCAGTATTGAAATAGACCAACAACAATCTATCATTCTAGATCTTCTCATATAATTTGATCATATGAAACTTCTAGTAATGCTACTACATTATGCCATTTTTAAGAGAAAGGAAATTCTATTGTAGGCATTGAAATAACCAGGGATATAATGACAAATTGATAATATGACTATTGAAGTTCAGAAATAAAATAGAAATAAAATATGAAAGGAAGTGTGTTTGAAAACTAGGGAATTTGAAATCAGAAGAATATATATACGGTTGATCAAAGTTTTAATTGTTTTTTCAAGACATGCACAATAGTACATGGTTATAAAACATATAAGTAAATTTAAGGCTAATTTTATGCACTATTTTCATAAATAAGTGGAACTAATAACATAAATATAACTATTGTCAACTTGCATTACACTATCGAATTAGAGTTTTCTATGGTAAGTCTATTTGGATGAGAAGCATAAAGTTATTTTTATGAATTTAAATCCATAGTTTACACTACTACAAGTATTTTCATAATTAAGTGGAAATAAATACTATTCTGAAGTTTTGACAACTACATAGTGTGACATAAGAGATTTCCTGCACCCATGAGCCTAAAATCGACGATTATTGTGGAGACAGAAGTGCATTGACCGAGACACAACATCTTCCAAGACAACAAAGACGACATCGGATTCTTTGTGAACGATTGGATATAGACTATTGTGCTTTCCTATCATGCAAATCATAAACATCGTTATGTTTGGTTCTATCTGCCTTGCTTTTCACGTAAAGGTATTCGGACAAATATATGGATATTCATCCAAAGAGTTTTCAAACAAAAAATGGTTAATCAATAATTTGATAGGATTGGATTTTCTTGTACGGAAATTAGGAGTGAGTTTGAAAATTTTAGAATACTTAGCATGTTACTAATACGATAAATTTGTTTACATTTTGAACAAATATTATAAAATAAAAAAAATTTAAATTTTTTTATTTTATGTTTAATTTTGCTTATAAGTTTAGAATTAGTTTTAGATTTTAAAAGTTTAAAACTTAGTATTTATAAAAAATATTTTTTTATACTTTAGTTATAAATATTAAACATTAAATTAGTTTATGCTGGGTTTATTTTATGCTGCCATCTTCTTTAAACACTTAGATTCATCATGATTATCTTTCCCACAAAAATTGCAATGATGCTCGGTCTTCTTTCCTTTTGGCTTGGATCCTTTTTTATTTTTTAAAGAAGGAACTGACTGAGAGGGTTTGGGATCCTTGTTTGGCTTATTATTGCAAAAATTCTATTTCTTAGGAGGCTTGGATTTTTCTTTCTGTTGGGACAATAAGGCTTTCCTAGATGTATCTGCATTGTTAATTATTCTAAGATAAATGAGCTTATCTTGCTCTCTAATTAAGGAATCACAAAAGGATTCAAGACTAGGATCTTGATAGCTAGTCGCAGTCAAGGATTCTTTCATGGAGTAAAATGTAGATACAAAAACAGAATATGCAAGTCCAAGTTTGGAAAGAATATGATAAATACATTGTTTGTCTTTTTTCTTAATCTTGCATTCTTCACATAAGAGTCTAAGAGTTTTATACTTAGATAAATAATCTTGAATGCATGGAAAATTACTTGGATTCAAAGAAACCAACTCATTCTCAAGTTGATGATCTCTAATTTCATTGTGTTTTCCAAACATAGATTCCAACTTTTGCCAAGCTTTATCAGGTTCATCAATTCTAGATATGTGGAATTGCAAATCAGTAGAGATTGACATCCCAATCAATCCCTGAGCTTCATCACATCTATTTGCCCATTTTATTTTCTTGTCATCATCAGTGGGTTCTGTTTCTTTCCTTGAGGTAATTATTAAAATTCCCCTACTTTTGAGAAAATCCTCCATATGAGATTTCCATAAGAAATAGTTAGAACTAGTAAGTATAATATCACAAGGGGCGGTCATACTGTAAAATAACGGCCGAAATAATAGAAACTAACTGTCTATATGCAAAGAGCTCAAAAAATTAGGCTGTTTAAAAAATACGGTACTGAAAACTGATTCTAGATGATGACGTTATGCTTGATCAAAGAAAATGTTGAAGATGTCCCCAATAGTGAGGTGACAGATATTAACTTGACCAACTAAAAAAAGAACCCCCTTCTTGCCAAGATGAACCTTTGGTAATCACTTACAAGAAAGTTGCTTTTAAGTGAATCACTTTTGTAAAATAAGTGATGTTCACTTTTACAATAATGTTACTTTAAATAGTGCGACAATAAATTAAAAGACTTAAGTGACTCACTTTATATTTTATTTTATTTTAGTGAGATGCACTTTTATAGTAAAGTAACTTGAAAATAGAAATTGCATGCAGTAGAAAGTAACTTAATAAGACTTGAATTCAAGACCTATTAAGGAATAAAGCAACTTTGAACCAAGTGAGCTAAGTTTAAAAGGTACGTAAAATAAGATAAAGAGAAAGAGGGCTCTTTTTTATTTAAACTCTTCTCTCTCGGTCTTCATGCTTGCCTTTTTTTTCCTGCAAATCACAAAAAAACGGAAAAAAAATAAATAAATAAATAAATAAAAAATAAAAAATAAAAAATAAAAAAAAAATAAAAAATAAAAAAAAAAAAATTCCACACTACGGGGTTAGATCTTAGTTAGATTTCTCAGAAAGTCTACATTTTCAAGTTTTCTCATTATTTCTGATTCACCACGATTGCACAAGGTGCACGACAAAGAGCATACGTAGCTGAGAAGAAGAAAAAAATTCCCCTTTCTGTTTCTAATTCGCCGCGATCGCCTAAGGTGCACAGAAAGGAGCATACGCAGCCAGGGAAGGAAATAGTCTGAGACTAAAACAATAAATATCTACTAATAAAACTGATAAAATATGAGAGATTAAAAAAAATAAAACAAGTCCGTCACTGTAACATTATACCTTCGGATTTTCTGAAATGGGTGTTTCTGGATCAAACGAAAATGGTTTTTGATGAAATGAAAACTATTTTCCAATGGAAACAATGCTCCAGACACAATGGAACAGATCCCATAGGCCACAAATGCATAGAAACTCTAGAAACATAAACCCTTTAAAATTTTCGGCAACACCGGTTCCAGATCTTGATCACAAACATAAGTGACTCTTCATAAACGCTCTGATACCATGTTTGGGTACACAGGGTACTCCCAAAGGACTGAACACCAAGATAATCCACTCACACAAACAAATCATAGATCAACACACTGATATTTCAATGTGGTTAAAATCCTCGAGAGGGAAACAATCCACGACCCCAACCAAATAGCTACTTGGAGCAATTTATCATGCAAAAGAAGAAAATTACAAATGATCTTTTAATAATCGATCAACTAACCAAGGACCCTCCATGCTCTTTAAATAGAGATCGTGGACCAATCAGGTGTTAATCCACAGATCAATGGTAGGTATGATTTAAGAGAAGTTGAACTGCCGGATCACTTTATGTCTAGAACATATTGTGATCATCAGATTATAATATTTACAAATGCATACTAAAGAAACACACTTTACCTAATGGATATATTACACAAGTTGATCTTAACTAACTCCTAAGTGTTTGAATATCCTAACACAACTTCCAACTAGAAAAATCATCATACATAGTAAATATCCATAAAAAAAACATAAAAAACTTCGAATATATATAAATTAACAAGATAATATGAATAACATCATCGTCGTCTCTAATTAAAACAAGTGAAAGTAAAATATATGATTCAATAAATAACATGTCAAAATGATATATATAGTTCAAGTCAAAATGATATAGGTATCATAATGACATAAGAACAACAATCCATGATACAAGTCAATATGAGCAATGTCACTGACTAGCACTAGCAACATCAACATCATCATGATCATCATCCTCATGGAAATCCTCCTCATCATCATAGTCATATGCATCATCATCTTCATCGCTACCTCCTAGATCTGATCTAGACTCAACATACTAGATCATCATCTATTGGATCATCCAATCCATTTTTCTAAAAGAACAATCATTCAAAATTAAAAGTTTGTATTAATTTCATGCCAAAATTCATAATTGTGTTATATTGCTAATATTACAACATATAGAAGTGAGCTATATTCACATTAGATTGTATGAAAGTGGACCATAATCAAATATGCATTAATTTTCAACTAATATGTCATTCCAATTATGTGAAGCAGGAAACATATGTAATAAGTGTTAGTAAAGATCATAAAAAGATTGCAATACAAGTTAAATTATCTATCAATTGGAAAGTGTATTATATAACCTTAAGTCTCAACTCTCTCATGCAGTTATATTAAATTTTTTTTTCCAACATTGACTTTGCAATATATGGAAGTCTACAATCAAATAGAACTAGCATTTTCACTAAGAGGTGCAAAGGAACGCCAAGAGGGTAAAAATATTGAGTCTTTCTGCAACTGAACCTTTTTGAGTTACCTTGGGAGACTTAGAATTGCATTTTAATAATACTTTTGTGGGTACTAACGACTCGACTTACAAATGAGGTTTTACCTCAAGACATTCATGACTAAATACATTAACAGAGGAATAATGTATCTCTCCTCCCCTACCTCTCTCCCTCTTTATGTCTCTCTCTCCCCTGCCCATTTCTCTCTTCGCCCTTCTCTCTCCCTCTTTTTCCCTCACTCTCTCTCTCTCTCTCTCTTTTAAATAATAATAAAAACACCTTTAAAAAAACCTAAAATTATAGTAACAATTACTTAGATCGCTTAACACAAATCCATGGGCTTTGTATCCAAAGGTTTTTAAGAGAATCTCGATTTTCGACTTCTGATTTTCAGATCGTGGAAGTCGGCAAGATCACGTTTTACACTTCTGATTTGTCATTTTTCCAATTTCCGCCCTTTCCCATTCCAAGTTCGGAAATCGGAAGAGTCACATGTTTGTGCATTGAATCTTTACTTCCCGATTTTTGACTTTCGAAGTTCGGAACGTGGAAATGGGAAACTACAATTATTTGTATTTTATTACTTACTCGTTCTATTTCTTCCACCTTGGTCTCTGTCGTCGATGTATTCATGAATAAATACATCAACAGAGGATAAATGTATATTCGCCCCCTTCCTCTCTCATCTCTGCTTCCTCACTCCATATATTTCTCCCTCTCTCTCTCTTTCTCTCTCCTCCCTTCTCTATCCCAACTTCTCTCTCCCTCCTCTCTCTCCCCGTTTTTCCCTCACTCTCTTTGTATTTCTTAAATAATAATAAAAAAACCTTTAAAAAAACTTAGAATTATAGTAAAAATTACCTAGATTGCTTCACACAAATCCACGAGCTTTGTATCCAAAGGTTTTTATGATATTCCCGATTTTTGACTTTTGATTTTCTCATTGCAGAAGTCGGTAAGATCACTTTTTACACGTAGGATTTGTCAATTTTATGATATCGGCCCTTTCCCATTCTGATTTCGGAAAGCAGAATAGTCACATGTTTGTGCATCGAATATTTACTTCTCGATTTTCGACTTCCAAAATTCAGAACGCAGAAATTGGAACTACATTTTTTTCTATTTTATCACTTAGTCATTCTATTTCTACGGCCTTGGTCTCCATCATCCATGTATCCTACATCTACAGTCTAGAGAGGGTAAAAATATTAAGTCTTTTCTGCAACTGAACCTTTATGATTTACCTTGGGAAATTGGAAATTACATTTTAATAATACTTTTGTGGGTACTACTGACCCAATTTACAACTGAGGTTTTACCTCAAGACATTCATGACTAAATACATGAAAAAAGGATCAACATATCTCTTCTCCCCTACCTCTCTCCTCCCCACATCCTTACTCTATATCTTCCTCTCTCTATGTCTCTCTCTCTGTCCTGTCTATTTCTCTCTCTCCTCTCTCTCCCTCTTTTTCGCTCACTCTCTCTCTCTTAAATAATAATAAAAATACCTTTAAAAGAACCTATAATTATAGTAAAAATTACCTACATCACTTCAAACGAATCCAAGATTGCTTTTTACACTTACTCTCTTTTTCGTATTGTGGAAGTAAGCAATATCACTTTTTACACTTGCGATTTGTCAGTTTTTCGATTTTCGACCTTTCCTGTTCCGAGTTCGAAAACCAGGATAGTCACATGTTTGTGCATGGAATCTTTTCTTCTCAATTTCTGACTTCTGAATTTTGGAACGCGGAAATCAGAAACTACATTTTTTGGTATTTTATCACTTGTTCTATTTTTATCGGCTTGGTCTCCGTCGTCCATTTATTCATGACTAAATACATCAACAGAGGATCAACGCATATCTCTGCCCCTACCTCTCTTGCTCACGCTTCCTTGCTCGGTATTTTTCTCCCTCTCTCTCTCTCTTTCTCTCACCTACCCGTTTCTCTCTCCCCCCTCTCTCTCCATGTTTTACCCTCATTCTCTCTCTCTTATTTAAATAATAATAATAATAAAATATTTAAAAAAACTTAGAATTATAGTAACAAATAGCTAGATCACTTTACACAAATCCATGAGCTTTGTATCCAAAGGTTTTTATGATATTCTCAATTTCCGACTTTCGATTTTCAGATCGCGAAAGTCGGCAATATCACCTTTTACACTAGGATTTGTTAGTTTTTCAATTTTCGCCCTTTCCCATTCCGAGTTCAAAAATGGGAACAGTCACATGTTTGTGCAACGAATCTTTACTTCCCCATTTCCAACTTCCTAGGTTCAGAACGCAGAAATCAGAAACTACTTTTTTTTGTATTTTATCACTTAGTCATTTTATTTCTGCCTCCTTGGTATCCACCATCCATGTATCCTAGATCCATAGTCTAGAGAGGGTAAAAATATTGAGTCCTTACCACAACTGAATCTTTCTGACTTACCTTGGTAGAATGAAAATTACATTTTAATAATACTTTTGTGGGTACTATTGACTCGATTTACAACTGAGGTTTTACCTGAAGACATTCGTGACTAATTACATCAATGGAGGATCAGCGTATCTCTCTCCCCATGCCTCTCTGGTCCTCGCTTCCTTGCTCAATATCTTCCTCCCTCTCTATCTCTCTCTCTCTCCCTTGTCTGTTTCTCTCACTTCCCTTCTCTCTCTCTCCTATTTTTTCCTCACTCTCTTTCCCTTTTTTAAAATAATAATAAAAATACCTTTGAAAAAACATAGAACTATAGTAACATTTACCTAGATCGCTTCGCATGAATCCAAGATCACTTTTTACACTTACTCTCTCTTTCGGATTGTGAAAGTTGACAAGATCACTTTTTACACTTACAATTTGTCAGTTTTCTGATTTCCTCCCTTTCTCATTCCGAGTTCAAAAATCGGAACAATCACATGTTTGTGCAATGAATCTTTACTTCTTAATTTTCGACTTCTGAAGTTCGAAACGCGGAAATTGGAAATACAATGTTTTGTATATTATCACTTACTCATTCTATTTTTGTCACCTTGGTTTCCTTCATTGATGTATTCATCACTAAATAAATCAATGGAGTTCTCTTATTGCCTCTCTCCTCCCCACTTCCTCGGTCAATATGTTTCTCCCTCTGTCTCTCTTTCTCTCCCCTGGACGTTTCTCTCTCTGTCCTTCTCTCTCCCTCCTCTCTCTCCCTGTTTTTCCCTCACTCTCTCTCTCTTTTTTAAAGAATAATAAAATTACCTTTAAAAAAACTTAGAATTATAGTAACAATTACCTAGATCACTTCACACAAATCCACGAGGTTTGTATCCAAAGGTTTTTATTATATTCCTGATTTTCGACTTCAAATTTTTGGATCAAGGAATTCAGCAAGATCACTTTTACGCTTAGCATTTGTCAGTTTTTTTATTTCCTCCCTTTCCCATTCTGAGTTTGGAAACCAGAATAGTCACATGTTTGTGTAGTGAATCTTTACTTCCCCATTTCCAACTTCTGAAGTTTGGAACATCGAAATCAGAAACTACATTTTTTTGTAGTTTTTCACTCAGTCATTCTATTTGTAGCAAGTTGGTCTCTGCCATCCTTCTATCCTAGATCTACAGTCTAGATCGTTTTGTTCATTTAGTTTTGGTTTTTAAATATGTTCGAAGTTACGATTATTTTTTACCATTTTGCCTATGATTTCTTATTGCGCTTGAAGTTTTTATTGTGGAATACTCTCCTTTCTCCAAATTAGTAATAATTTTAATGTGGGTTTTGAGTATTTTTACCAGTAATTAATTTCCACTCGACCATTTTTTCTATTAATTTCAACTCATGTCACTGATTTAAACATGGTTGCCAAAATCCAATCAGAGATGGTGTTCACCACCTCAAGGAACACCAGGTCAAAAACAGCTCTTCAGGAACAAAAGGACCAAGACCCCAATGGCAGTGTGTTTATTGATACTAGTGGACATGTGTCTTATACCGTACATCTGGACTGGTCCAAAATCTACTCCATTTTTTACAATGCTGAATTTGCCTCTAGCACCCATGAATTTCCTGCTTGTGAAAGAATTCATAGTTCTCAGCTCCACTGCATCGCTGCGAGACCTTCTTCCATGCCCTATACAGATCCCGTCAAGTGGGCATTAGATCATGTGAGCCCTAAGGAACATTCTTTTAATGACAATGTTAATAGCCCTGTTGTGTCATTCCATTCTGATGTATTTGTTAGGGCTTATGCACTTGGACCTTTGAGACAACTTTTGACATTGAAATTTCTCAATGAAGCTATTTCTCAGTACAACTATGAAGAAGTGGTCAAATCTTGGATGGATAACACAGAATTGTTCGGCTCTACACCAACTAATGCCTACCCAATTTCCTGGTTTAGGGAACCATTTTCTTTACTAACATCTATGTTTTGTCGCTTATACGGTTCAGCGAGTTGTACCATGTTCCAAGCAGAGTGGGTTCCTATGGCACACCACATTTTTTTTACAGGTGATTCTTTCAGCTAGGAACAGGTTTCATCTTTCAATTTGAAAGATGAAATTGCAAAATATTAGAAGACCATGACCAACCGAAAGCTGACATTTTACATGTCAAGGTTTGTGATGGATGAATTCTATGCAACTTCTCCTTTCCTGACCTTGAATTGGAACTAGGACAAGAATTGTCCCCCCTTACACATATATTTTTCTGATATTTGGGAGGACAATTTCATTCCTCGAGTCTACGAGATTTGCGACCTATTTCTTGGTTCGATGTATCACAAAATTTTCAAGGCTGACACTCTGACATTTTCCAAAAGGGCCAAGGAATTAATATCAGTACATAGTGATTGGTATGTAGGAGAATATGTCTCTTATATGAGGATTTGGGGAAATAAATATGTGCATTTTCTACCCATAATAGTCCATGATCGTATGGTGCTACAGGAATTTTCCTTTTAGACTGTTATCAATGGGATTTTTCCCAAATTGACAAAACACAAGAAAAAGTTGTGGCCCAAATTTCCCTTCTCTGGACTCTCTTGTACTTCAGAATTCTCCCCTTGCATCCATGGTGGGTAAATGAATTATTGTTATGCATTTGGAGGAGGCACCCAAGAGGATGCATGACCCATAATATTATCTAGAAGACCTCTTTGCACATGAGCACGTTAGGTCTCACTATGTTCATGAAAATGACCTTGATGATTATATGTTTAGAGCAGCCATGGATTCGATAGTCAATGAGCAAGATCGAGGATACAAAGGTTAAGTCTCATCTTTACAAATACCAAAAGGAAACCAAGGATCGCACTCTTCATTATAGGGAAACTAAACTGAAGATAGAGTAGGACATTGAGAAGCATACCATAGAGAAGGAAGCAAAAGAGAAAGTAGCAATTTCTGCTGCTACTCTAGCTACTCAACCTAAGGACAAAGGTAAATTTGTCCTTGAAGTTCCTTCAATCCCTTAGGCTACCTTGATGGAAGACACCCTACAAAATGGAGCAGAGTTTAAGAAGAATCTTGAGAGAATCAGTTCTCAATTGCAAACTCGGAAAGAAATGGTTGATTCACAACATAACAAAGAAAAGACATAGTTGAGTTATTAACAGGTTAAATCACAGGAGATGCAGAGAGAAGAACAGATGGTCCCCCTGTTACAAATTGCTCAAAGATATCAAGCACAAGTGAAATTCCCTCCTATTCAATAGGTAAATCCTACACCTATGGCTGATATTGAAATTGATGATATAGACAATTATATGGAACAAGAGGAAGGTACTTCTACTTGTCCTGTTACTATTTTGACCTCCTTGATATCATCTATTCCCGGCCTTTAATATTTTGATACCATGTTGGATTCATCATTTTCCCAACAGTCTTTTTTTGAAATAAACTTTTCTCCAATTCTAAAAGCTACCACTGGTATTCGTAGAACACTAGTTGATTCACCCATTCATACTTCTTCTCATCCCCATTCACCACCTCACCCTTTCCCAACATCCCCACTTTCTCAGCTTCCTTAGATAAACATTCATACAATGTCTACAACTCTTTTCTATAAGGTTGACACACTTACACCTAATTTTTCCTCATCCCTTACAATTTCTTCTTTGACCTCTCCTATGAACATCTCGCCCCTCAATACAGAAATCCCTCTTTCCTTGACAAAAACTAACCCCCTAGTTACTACTCATAAGCAAATCATTTCACTCCATGAAGGAATAACATATTTTGGAGAAGATGATGTGGTATCTATGGGGAAATACTACTGGAGTAAGAAGGACAAAGTTGTGATGAAAAAAGGAGCTAAGAGGACAAGAGAAATATCAACCAAACATATGCCTGCCCTCAGTCAGATTATATGGAAATTATACACTCGTGATAACAAGAAAGGGGCATTAGATACATCAGCTACTATAGGAGCTTTTGCAAGGGCTAAATATGACTCTATTTCACAACTGAGTGTGATCCTTACTGATAAGGAACAAGAAGTGGAAAATGCTAAACTAGACTTGGCAGGATCCGAGGCAAAACATGAACAAGAGGTTAAGGAGATGAAACAAGAATTTGAGAACAAAATCAAGAAATTGTAGAATAAGACAGAACATCTCAAACATCATCTTGGAAATGCAGATGTTCTCAATCAACAACAAGCAGAAAAAATAGTCATCCTTGAGCAACAACTCAAGGATGCTCAAATAGCATCAGAAGCCTCTTATTTTCAAGTTTGACACCAGAGGAGTTCAAGAAGGTGTTCTGCAAGGTACATCAGGAATTCTGCCAGTTCATGTTCAATCTATATACATGTTTTGATGACATCCAGGGTTTATATAATTCGTTTAGGAAACATTCTGAAACTTTGGAAACCCACCATGATCAAAGAAAAGCAACATCTAGGGATTTTTAATAGGCAATAGATTGACAAATGCATATTTCAGATAAACCAAATGATATGCCAATTTTGGACAACCTGCAAGCCAAAATGATTGAGGTTACAATTGAGACATGGGACAATATTTGTGACTTAGTGGAAGCTATAATTAGAGAAGGACAGTCGGCTTGCGAATGTAGGTGGACAACTTCTATGTTTTTGCTTGATTACTTGGACTTTCCTCTCTTAGATTCTATTGCTCAAGCGTCTTCACTGAAACTCCATCTGGAACAGGTTGAATGGAAATTCCATGTAGCTAAGGAGCATATCCAAGAGATAAATCAACTCACCATGCAGGATATTGAGAGATGGATTGAGAATCCTTATGCTTTGACGGCTCTGATACAGGTGTACCTGAAAGAGTGGAAGAAAGTTAAGAAGAGGGAGATTACCTCACAAATCTGTAAAGCAGAAATCCACCTAAGACATGCACTTTTCTAGGAGATTAATGAGCTCATGAACCTACATGCCAAGTAGCTTTCCGTCCTTGGCAATCCTTGAAACTATTTGATTTTGTAATCCCACATCTTGGGAATTTTATTTTCTTGGAAAAGTTGTAATATTATTTAAAGGGAGGAATCTGTCTTTGAGAGCTACATAGGAGAAAGAACTACCAAGATTATAATAGGAAAGTTTGTGGTTTTAGCACTTCGTAAATTTTTGTAGATTAATAAAATTACAGTCATTTCATATTATGTTTCATGTTTCTTCGTTGAATGTTTTTAATGAATTTCAGTGTATCTCCTAATTTATCTGGATTACTGATTATTGGTGGTTTACTAAAAATGTGTTATTTCACGTACTGATTTTTCTGTACTGAATTGACATGTGGAATATGTATCTAGTAAATGTTTTTATTTTGATATACATGATCATTAATACTGCTTGTAATTGGTTATGGTTCTTTTATATTTATTTGTTAATTAAAATGGTTTCTTAGACTTATTGTGTATCTATAACGCTTTGTATATTGTTCTTTGCAATTTTATTTGTTAAGTTGGTCTAAAGTAAGTTGAAAGAAGTGATCTTCATTTGCAAGTTTTCACATTAAATGGTTGTTTTCTTTTATATGTTATATCGTGCAATAGTTCTATGTTGAAATCATTGATCATTGTGTGTAAGTGTCCTTAAATAGTTAGTTAGGAATCAGTTCTTTTTCAAGGAAGTATAGAAAAATTCTAAGGAAAAGTAACTTTTGATTTGCAGAGTCCGAGGTCGGAAAACGACAGTCAGAAGTGCAGAGTAGGCTAAAGTCAAAAGTTAAGTTTTCTGATTTCCAACTTCCAACTGCAGACTTTCGAAGGCAGAAGGAGGAACCTTGGTTGAAGAACTCCGTCGATCGATATGTTTCCAACTTCCAGGTTTCGAAGGCAAAAAGCGGAAGGCGGAATAATAGGAAAGTTCGTGGTTTTAGCACTTTGTAAATTTTTGTAGATTAATAAAATTACAGTAATTTCATATTATGTTTCATGGTTCTTCATTGAATGCTTTGAATGAATTTCAGTGTATCTCCTAATTTATCTGGCTTACCAATTATTTGTGGTTTACTATAAATTCGTTATTTCATCTACTGATTTTTCTGTACTGAACTGACATGTGGGATGTGTATCTAGTAAATGTTTTTATTTGATATACATGATCATTAATACTACTTGTAATTGGGTATGGATCTCTAATATTGATTTGTTAATTAATATGGTTTCTTTGACTTATTGTGTATCTATAAAGCTTTGGATATTGTTCTTTGTAATTTTATTTATTAAGTTGGTCTAAAGTAAGTTGAAAGAAGTGATCTTGATTTGCATGTTTTCAAATTAAATGGTTGTTTTCTTTTATCTGTTATATTTTGTAATAGTCCTATCTTGAAATAATTATTCATCGTGTTTAAGTGTCCTTAAACAGTTAGTTAGGAATCAGTTCTTTTTCAAGGAAGTACATAAAAATTATAAGGCAAAGTAACTTTCGATTTCTGGAGTCTGAGGTCAAAAAGTGGAACTCAGAAGTGCAGAGTAGGCTAAGGTTGAAAGTTAAGTTTTCTGATTTTCGTGTTTCAACTTCCGAATGCGGAAGGAGGAAGGAGGAACCGTGGTTGAAGAACTCCGTCGATTGATATGTTTCCAATTTCCAAGTTCCGAAAGAAAAAAGCGGAAGGTGGAAGGAAAAAGGAGGAATTGTGGAAAGCGAAGGGCAGAAGAGTGAGAAATTGCGAATAAATTAAAAGGTCAAAACTAGATGGCCAAACCGATCTGAGCCGTAGATATAGTATGCATGGACGGATAAGATCGAGGCGGAAAAATAAAATGCGGGATTTATAAGGTCCAAAATTTCGTCATTTTCGATATGCGGGTTCCAAACTTTGGAAGATGGACATTCGACCCAAAATCATGTGAGACTTCTTCTTTCCGCAGTGTGAAACACGAAAATAGAAAATTACAAGTTCGTAATTTTTTTTTCCGACCTCCGCTTTCCGCACAATGGAACGTAGAAATCAGAAAACTTGTCTCATATTTAATATTTATTATTTCCCCATTTTCTCTTTTCATAGTGCGGAATGCGGAAATCAGAATTTTAATTTTAATTTTGACAATTTTTGTTTGAATAGGATTTTTGTTTTCCGTAGTGTAGAAAATGGGATGCAGAACTTCGATATATTTTTGGTCTAAATAAATTTCTTTCCGACTTGTGTAATTTTTTTGTATCAAATTGTATAAAAAATAAATACTCTGGAAAATTTATTTAATTGGAAAAATGATTTTTCCCATTTTCATGGAGTTTTGTTTATATTTTTACTACTATTCTTGTTAGACATTTAGAAATATTAGTCTCCCCACCCATTAGATTTCAATTTTTCATAATGATGTCCATTTTTTATTTTTATTATTATGTGTTTGATACGGTTCGAAGGAGATTATATCTTACTCATTCTAACCACCCTTATTATATCCAGAACTATATATAGTATAAAGAGTGGTGTCCTACACTAAATTAAGCAAATGCACAAAAATACCTTCTCTTCAAGTTGGGCACTTCACAAAACCTTGATCTGGTTCTGCTACTTCTCTTCTCCAAGGATCTCATCCTCCAAGCTCTGCAACACAAGGGGATGATCACTAGGGAAAAGGTCTAGGCAAAGAGAGCTCCAATTCCTCCAGCCTGACAATGCAAAAGTTCAAGTCTCCTCTCATGGACCTCCCTACCTCTATTTATATTATTTATGAAGAGAAAGGGTCAAAGACAAAGTAGTTACAACTGAAGGAGTCAGTTGCATAACTACCCAAACTACCCGAATTTCAAAAAACGTATTTTTTTGACATCTGCAGGAGGAATACGTGGGTTGCAGAGACAACAGTCATGTATGCAAGAGGTATGCGTGTGTTTCAATGTAAATAGTAGCATATTTAGGTCATACACAAGTATTATATATCAAGTCACGTACAATACGTGGGTTTCCTTAAGGAAACTCACATATGCATTAAAAAATCTCTTTTTTAGGGTACTTCTGGGCATTTTTAGACTTTGGCATCTTCTGTAAAGTTTTAGATAACTAAAGTACCTTTATAATGGTATAGAGATTAAGTAAAACAAATTTATAAAACTCAAGGTATGGATCCTCCAAGTTAGGTGTTTTTTCAGTGACTTTCATGAAGTGTCGTCATGGAAGTGTCGACATGCGACGAAATCATGGTAAAGTGGTCACAGGTAGAGATGTGTCATTTTGAGCTATAACAAAGTCCATAATTCAATTCCATAGACCAATACAATATTAAGCTAAAGTTTACAATCAAATCCATCACATCTGTACATACCACACTCATAACTGCTAAAGCTATGGGTCACACAAGCTAGTGAATACAAGTCACAATTGTGCACTACCATAAAGGTATAACCATTGTTTAATATTTCCATTAAATGTATAGTTGCAATTCATAGTTTCAATAAATGTTGAGTCGTGGTTCCATACTATCAATAAATGTAAAGTATCATATTTAATCAAAAACTGCAACACCATATCTTAGTGTTACTTAATATATGTTGGATTTTTCCTATTGCACTACAAATAAATGTAGGGTCTTAGATTTTTTCTTCATTTCCTATTGTACACTCCAATTATCTTCCATTTACATTCTAGGTTTTCTAGGGTTAGGGTATCAAATTTTTGTGTGTTGTGCGGATTGGTGCTTCAAACCCTAGATATCTTAAATATTAATAATGAAAAAAGAGTATTGTGAAAAATCCCATAAAATATACTTATGATTTTCATTTGTATTTTGGGATAACCCTACATAAATAAGGTTAATAAAATATGTCACTTTCATTTGATATGTATAGAGGTTAAAGTTGGGGTCGCTAAGTTATTTTTGTCTTACAAGGCCATCATCCAACCATAAGGTATCAAAATTTGGATTAGTGTTGCATGAGAGAGTCCTATTTTAGCCTAAACAAGTTTTTTAGGTTTAAATACCTTGTTGGTATGCATTTTTGCAAACTTGTAAGAGCCAACAAAACCTCACCTCGTTGTCCCATTCCATGTCCCAAATCCTTTCTCAACCTATATCCCATCCTTCTATTAGCTAAGACATCAAAAATACATCATTTCCTAACCCTTATATTCCCTTGATCCATCTTCAAAAGTTGTGTCCTATTATACATTCCAAATCATGTCTAATGCTCATCAAGTATATTGTTGACGTATTAGTAACTTCAGAATGTATTCACTTGTATATTTTATATTGTATTTCACTGTAACCCGATGGAGATGTTTGTTCCTTCGATCGAGAGAGTCATTAATATAATATTTAGTCATGTAAATTAATTTAGGTTAAACATCCATGGTAAGTCGGGGCAATAGTCCCCACAATTGAGTCATATTAGGGTTATTAGACTCTCCCAGTGAGGTCAGCCCTATAGAGTAATTGTCAAGTGGAAAACAAGTATAAATAGAGAGTGAGACTCTCTATTTGTCACACACACTCACTCAACAGTAGCGCATGAGTGAGAGAGGAGTAGCTCACACAAGTGAGAGAGAGAACAACTATCGAATATCATATTTGTATCTTTGGGTTTTACTTTTGCTATTGGTGCTCATTCTATCTCTAAGGAAGTTGCGGGGTTTTCTCCTTTATGGTTTCCCCGAGGAAAATTATTTGTGTCTCTTGTCTCTTGTGATTATTGTTGTGCATGTTATTCTCTCAGATAAGATCCTAGCTCATATTGATTAAATGATAAAATTCTAACATGGTATCATAGCTAACCTAAGAACAAGACAATGTGTAGCTGCGGGAACTAGGGATTCATAGTTGAAGGTGTTCTCTCCATAGATCATCAAGCAAGGAGGGTTAGGCTAATGCGCCTCACTAGGGTGCATATATTGGTGGTAGAAATTTATGAATCAGAGAAGTTGCTTCCTCATGCATTGATCTTCAAGATGGTATCCCTTTTCACAATAAGGACATAACTTTTTTTCAAATTTCTTCTTCTTAGTGCCAGAGGCCCCTTCGGAAGCTTGCTGATTTTGTTTAGGCTTCGAATCAGCTTCCTTTGGATCCTTCTTCTTTGATTTCCACCTTGATTATGCTTTGTAAGAGTCATTAACTAAGAGATATTGATCTTTGGAGTTCTGGATGACTCTCATTCAAATCAATTTGTCTTGCTCCTTGATTAAAAACTCGAAAAAAGAATCTAATGAAGGAAGTTTCCATTTAGGAAAGCTTTCCTACTTAGAATGAAACATAGAAACATATACAGAGTACTCAGGGCCTATTTTGCTAAGTATGGAAAGGAAATTCTCCTCATCCTTCTGCTCTATTCCACACTGTCTGCATTGGAGCACTAGAGACTTGAATTTAGAGAAGAATTTCTCAATAGTTTTGAAACTACTAGGATGTAAATATACCAACTCATTATACAGAATGTGTCCCCAAAGCTCATCTTGTTTGTTAAACAAGATATCAAGCTTCTCCCAAGCTTCTCTGGGAGTCCTCAATCCTTCTAGATGGAAGAGGAGATCTCTGGAAATATAAGTACGTTACCCGAATGCTTCATCACAATGGTTTAGGAACTTGTTCTGCTCTATTGGTTGATGAGGCTCAGCCTCCCATCCATGTATGATCCTGTGGTAGCCATGCTTGTGCAAGGCCAGCTGCATATCAATCCTCCAATCAAGATAATTGGAAGTTGTGAGGGTTCGTGGTTCAGGAGTTTGAGAACTCATAATTTCTCTGGATGGAAGATTGCAAATACATCTCACAAGCTACGTAGCCTCTATCAATTTCACTGCAATAACACACTAAAACATATGAACTATTAGAATCATTATTTTCCTCCCAGCATGAACATGTTTTCAGGGTTTGTCATGCTCTCTCTGCTGCTATGAATAAATCCAGAGCTAGAAAATTTTCATAGGGGACTTCTGTAGAAACCCAGCTGATTTTGATGTTCGATGGGGAGAAACAAGCATGAAACCTGCTTGAGAAGGATCTAATAGCATATTAGAATTTGAATTCCATTTAGATCTTCAATCAGATAGTTCTAATAATCCTTGCATAAAAAGAATGGAGAATGAACATACAAACTTAGAAAAAAAACCACACAAGAAATGGACAAGTATTGCTTAGGAATTTACAGTAACATTCACAATAATAATATCCAGTGTTACAATAGTTTACATAGGTAGAATTCGAAAGCATGGGATATGAATTCAAATCCCCCTAGTGGATATGACTGTATCTAACTGAATATCTAACTGAAGGTATCCTAATCAATATCAGAGTCCAAACATACAACTCCCTGATGACCAATAACTCCAACAACCAGTGACAACTAGTTAATTCAGTGCAATTGAGTGTGGTATGTAAGAAAAGTGCTCCTCCCCATGCAACCATGCATTATCCATGCATTGGTAGTGCTAGCTTAACTAACTATGAAGTAACTAAATGTAACTAGGGGATAACTAAGACTAACTAGTACTAACACCAACAGACTAAATTAGGTTGGTGCTAGGACTCCCAGTGGCTCCTAAAATGTAGTGATTGGTCTAGGAGGCACCCAAACTAATACATGCACATGCAGTAAGTGGTAGTTAACCTCTAGCAGTGTTCCCCACACTCCAGTGACTGGTACATGTGTCCCCATTAGGTCAAGTGGATCCAATTGTACTAGTGGACCCAATTAATTAATTTAAGGTTCCTAAGTTAGGAAATAATTAATCTAATAGACATTTGACCAAGGGAGGATTAATAATCCTAACACCCAAAACATTCTCCTTGGGAAAATATGAATAAGTCCCACTTGGAGAATCCATTTTTTCTCTAACCTGTGGGGTTGGAAAGAAGACTTATCAGGTTATCACAGTGAGAAGTTTCAGACCTAAAGGATCCAAAACTTCCTGTTCTGGGAGCTTCCCTCCACTATTTTCAGACAATGAGACATTGGACAACTTGCCTTGAAGAGGCCCATATTTCTATCCAATTAGAAGTTTGAAATTCCAAGTTTTGAAAATTAGGGTTTCTTTGACAAACCCTAGATCAGCCAGCTCCGGAACCAGGACGGACATCTCAAATCGATAAGATCTAATTTTTTTCTATTTACACTTGAGTTTCTCATTTCAAAATGACTAATCACACCATCTTGATAACGAGAATGGTGAAACTGACAACTTACAAGTATGGAAGTATAGGAACTCTGTGATCCTTGAAGAAATTGACTTATATCAGTATTTCAGTAAAGAATTTCTAAGAGCCAGAGGAAGATGAGGCTAAGGCTAGAGAAAAGAGAATCATTACAGATTCTATTAAAGATCATCCCATCCCTCATTTGTCATCCTTGAAGACACCAAAATGAAGTGTTCGTTGTTATGACGAAGCAATCAAAGAAGAATAAGGTATTGTTATAACCACCTTGAATGGCCTCCTAGGATCATGGGATTCATTCATTCAAGGAATGTGTGCCAAAAGGAAGTGATTACCTTCAACATAATCTAGGAAGAGTGCACACAAGAAGAAGCTCGACTCATAATAAAGAAGAGAAGATGGGAGCAACTAAAGATCAAGCCCTCATGATTCAAAGAAGATCCCTCAAGCGATGAGGAATATGAAGGAATCAATTCTTGAAGAACCTCTTATGCATCTTATCATTTGGATAAGAAATGATGATTTCATGAATGGAGAAGATGATTAATTTGAAGGCTCAATAAGGAGTCTACCCACGAAACAAATAAAGATAAGTATTTGAATTGTATTTTCCTATATATCTAGTTGTTTATATGACATTGTTTAGCTTTGAAATGTATTATGAACGATAGAATGTCTGCATTAATGAACAATATACTACTAAAATGCATGTTATGGGTAAGTAGTCTATAGTGTTATACAACACTCCATTTCTAGTTATCTAGGATGAAACCTCTTTGCTAACATATTGGTATTAGTGCACAATCTCAATAATGTTATGGTAGAGATGGAAGGCATATGGAAAGTTTATGTATACCAGATATGGATGAATGTTGTATTAACTAACATAGTTGCATGATTATAGATTTATCCATAAGAATTTTCCATTGTGAATATTCCTTATGAAATGGTTCTAACCATTCATTTGGTGCATTTGAATTGTAGGAAAGATTGTGTACAATCGCCTACAAGAAAAGAAGGATGAGACTTGTTCCAAAGAACAAGTGAATATAGTTCAAGATTCATGGCACAAGGATTCTCACATAAAGAAGGCATAGACTACGAAGAGACATTTTCATCCACTGGGATTTGAGACACATGACATGCAGACTCATGTGTGCAAATTAAAGAAGGCCTTGCACGAGCTTAGAAGGCACACATGGGATAAAACATACATGAGGAGCTTGAAGATCACCTAGAGTGATGAAGATCTTAACCTTTGCTACAAGGTTGAAGATGAAAGCCTATAAAGGATGCCAAGCTCACAAATGGGTGCGATAAGAACTTTTCAAAAATTTCAAGATAGAGGAACTTGGTTTCCAGTGACCCTAGATGGATACATAGAATATTAGTAGCAGAGGAAGCTACTTGTCACTCCAATATAGAATGTTTCAATACATAGAATAGAAAAGGTAGAGGGAGAATGAGGCTCCACTTTAGAGGGAGTGACTGTAGAAGATCCTGAGGTTTGACATGGTATGATAGGATGGACATATTACTGATGGATCTAGGCTTTAAGAAGAGTAAAGTGGATTCCAACCTTTGCTTCAAGGTTGAAGGAAAAAGACCAATGATGCTCCTGTTATATGTCTATGACCTGTTCCTGACAGGAAAATAGTAAATCATTAAAGATTCAAGAAGGAGAATTGTTGTCGAGTTTGAGTTAAAGGACTTGGGTATGACGTAGTATTTTCTAGGCATGGAGGTGTGACATAGTGCAGATGGAATATCCCTTGGACAAGGGAAGTATGCAATGGAGATCCTAAAGAGGTTTGGGATGATGGACTGTAAGGCCATGGCCACACCTATGGAATTGAACCTGAAGCTATTGAGTGATGATTCATGTGAGACGATTGATACCACATCCGATGATTTGATGTGCCTGACGAATACAAGACTAGACACATGCTTTGCTGTGAACGACTTGATCCATTTCTTGATGGATCCAAGACATGCTCACCTGGTCGCAAAGCATGCAGTGAGGTACCTGAAGGGTACAGTTGAGTATGATATGAATAATAATACTAACCTGCATGGTTATGTTGATTCATATTGGTAGTGCCACTGAGAAGAAGAGCTCCTTGGGATGCTTCTTCAGTTTGAGATCCAGTATGGCCTACTAGTTTGGCAAGATGGAGTCCTGCATGGCGTTGAGTACAAACAAGGAAAAATATGTTGCCACTTGCTAGGTTATTTGTGAGGTAGTATGTTTCTTTTGAAAAATACTATTTGATTTGATTGATCTAACTTGCATATTTATATGATGCAGAGAGGAGGAGTGAAGCTCAAGTATGTGATCCAGATAGAGATCTTTCGAAAGAGGGAGTGATGAGTTCTAGCATAACCAGTGAGACAGGTTGTTTGAGCATAAAATCTTGGCAAAGCTTGTAGGTTTCTTAGATGTAATCATCCCTATAGGTTGTCCTCGGATGTAATCAATCCTGGAGAAGCTCACAGGTTATCCTTGGATGTAATCGACCATGGTGTGATTCTATGCTAGCTTGGACGTAATCGACCATGAAGTGATTCTATGCTAGAAATGGCGAGAGTGAAGTTTGAGTACTTTAGAGATAATCTTGGTGTTCTTCAGATCAAGGTTCCTTCCAAGGGGAAGTGATGAGTCGGTGAGCCTTTTCGACATGGTGGCAGGTTGGGCCTCCCATGCTCGGATGTAAGTGTAGAGCCTTTCTGACATAGTGGTAGGCTGGGCCCCCCATGGTAAGATGTAAGTGCTGAGCCTTTTCGACATGGTGGAAGGTTGGGACTCCCATGGTCATATGTAAGTGTTGAGCCTTTTCGACATGGTGGCAGGGTGGGCTTACCATGGTAAGATGTATGTACTGAGCCTTTCTGACATGGTGGAAGGCTGGTTATCCCATGGTCAGATGTAAGTGCTAATCCTTTTCGACATGGTGGCAGGTTGGGTCTCCCATGGTCGGATGTAAGTGCTAAGCCTTTCTGACATGGTCTAAAGATGGGCCTCCCATGGTCAGATATAAGTGTAGAGCCCCACATCCAACATGAAAAAGGTCCGACATTATAGATAAAGACCTACATGGAGGCTAGGCCTACATCCATCATGAAAAAGGGTTCACTCTGTAGAACTTCCTATGATGAGTAGATTTGAGAGATAGCACCATTTTCTCAAGATAGTGGTAGAAATGATGATGATGATCCAACTTTGATGACGATCTAGTGATGGAGACTTGTGCTGATGAACTGTGTCAAGAGAATATCTTCCTAGTTAAGAGGGAGTGTTGATGTATTTGTAACTTCGGAATGTATTCACTTGTATATTTTATATTGTATTTCATTGTACCCCAATGGAGATGTTTGTTCCTTCGATCAGGAGAGTCATTAATATAATAAATTCATGTAAATTCATTGAGGTTAATTCTCTTCTCTAAGTCATGGAAATAGTCCCCACAGTTGAGTCATATTAGGGTTATTAGACTGTCCTAGTGAGGTCGTCCCTATAGAGAAATTGTCAAGTGGAAAATAAGTATAAATAGAAAGTGAGACTCTCTATTTGTCACACACACTCACTCAACAATAGCGCATGAGTGAGAGAGGAGTAGCTTGCATAAGTGAGATAGAGAATAGCTGTCGGAGATCATCTTTGTATCTTTGGGTTTTACTTTTGCTATTGGTGCTCATTCTATCTCTGAGGAAGTTGCGGGGTTTTCTCCTTTATGGTTTCCCCGAGGAAAATTCTTTGTGTCTCTTGTCTCTTGTGATTATTGTTGTGCATGTTATTCTCTCAGATAAGATCCTATATCATATTGATTAAATGATAAAAATATAACATAGATACCCAATCTATTAAGTTTTAAAGCATACCAACCCTCCTTGAACCATAAAATGACCAACACCTTTTCTTTGGCCTTAGAAAACTCATTATCCTTCTTATCCTTAGTCAAAATTTCCCTCATAGTACCCTAATGTTGGATATCCACATTCTTGCATGCATAGATCATTCTAAACACACCCCACAACATTGTCATACAAGCCTACCTATCCTTACCTATAACAACATTGAACATTTGGCTATCATTTTGGGCTTAACACATTGTTTTGAGGTGCATTTCCCTTGCTAATATGAACAAATCAATCCTAATTAATGAAAAGGGGCCCAACTTAAAGAAAATCTAACATAAATTCAGGTTGTTAAGAGCTTAGGCTTTGTTGGGTCACCCAACTGTCACATTTCCATCCTATTTTCTTGTCACTATTCCTCACATTCATCCCTATTAATCACTTCATTCATCATTCCTTATATCATTTTCATTAATAAATAAGGGCTTACCTTGTTATTTTCCAACTTATTTATTTTTATGTATTTTAAGAGAATTTGTGATTAAATATTAGAAAATTGACATATTTTCATGTATATCTCAAAGTTGTGTGAGCTTTGTAATGTGTAGGAATATTTGAAGATTTTCAACAAAAGGATTATTCAAAATCTTCTCAAATATTTCCTCCACCATTTCAATATTTGGAGATAATTATTCAAGTTTATTCCAAGGAGAAGATCATGGAAATATGGATAGAATATCTTATCCAATATTTGTGAGAGGATTTGAAGGGATAATATTTTGTAATTATTGGAAATTGGTTGTACTTACTTGAGAGAGGAAAGTGGATCTACATTTATTAGTTGTTTATCATATTTTCAAAGCAACTCGTGTATAAATAAGAGTGTTCTCTCTTCATTTGAAGCGAGGAAGCTAATAGAAAGTGAGTAGTAAGTAGGAGTAGTATTGATGTTAATATTTTGAGTGAGGAAGAGGAAGCAAGAAATGGAAGTAGTTTCTTTTTTAGAGAAAAGTTATGAAAATTCTTTTTGAGAGTTAGCCATAATTTCAACTGGTTTGTCATGAATTTGATTCTTATATAATGCAAATTTCTTGATTTTCTCCATATTGTTTCAATCTTATTTTTATGAGTTGTTAAAATAGATTTTATGTGAGTTCACATGTGTTTGTCACTTGTTATTTTTCACTTATCATTTGTCACTTGTCACATTCTCTTATCATATATTAGTTTGCTCATTTTCACGCTTTCTTAGTTAAGTTTACTTTCATGCAAATTTCATGCTTTCTTGAATTAAATTTACTTTATGCCATTTTGTTCTTTCTTAGATTTAGATTCAACGACAATCATGCATTTGTTTCCTTTCAAACATTAGAATATTATATTCTTACTCTAATCATGCATATATATTTCCTGTATCTCACAAGTTTACGCTCCCCTCGGGTTGGAAATTTAAATCGTTGGATATATTATTAATCATTTAATATTTTTCACCAACATTTGGCGTCATTGTCGAGGAGGTGCTTATTGAAATATTGTAACTTCAAAGGATATTCTAAATGTATTTTATTGATGTACCCCAAGGGAGATGTTATTATTCCTCCATCGGGATGTTATTGTTATAATTGGTCATCACAGAGTCATGAGGTAAAGCCTCGATTGTAAGTCAGTTCAATAGTACCCCAATGAATAATATATAATATTGTTTTGAGTCTCCCTAGGTGAATTTGGCCCAGTCAGTTTAGTGGGGCCTACTTATTAGGGTTAAAAACAAGCGACTTAAAGTGTACAAAAATAGGAGTTGTGTTCTTGATTAGAACACAGACTCACTCACTTGTGTGGCGCATTAGGGGGGAGAGAGAGAGAGAGAGAGAGAGAGAGAGAGATAACAATAAGGAGGAGAATACATGTTTTGGGGTTTTATCTTATACATATTATACATAGCAAGTTTTGTTGAGTTTTCTTCCTCTTGAGGGTTTACCAAGATAAATGTCGTGTCTATATTGTGATTGTGTTTCTTTCAGAGATTTTTCATATGCTACTGTTGTGAAATTGGATTAAACACTAATGATATCTAGCTAAGCATATGAAATCTTAACATGGTATCAGAGCTAGCCTGAATAGATCAACTTTCACAAGGTGAAGTTCTCTCTCCTCTCCCTCCGAAAGAAATTAGAGTTTCTACAAAGTTTGGAGATTTGAATATATAATTGCATAGAAAGTTGCGCCTCACTAGAGTGCATCTATTGATCCCAACATCAAATTTTTTGAGTGGTTGAATCTCTGGGAAAGCCAAATCCTAGTTTGACCACGAACTAGAAAACTGCAAAAAACCAGAACTAGAAATTATGCCGAAATCGAAACCTCGCAAGTAAGATTTGAAGGGTAAATATTTGGGATCTCCAGAAATCAGTTGGACCAACCAACTCACCTCAGTAAAGCACATCTCCTAGTAAGTTCAGCTTTTCATTTTGAGAAATTTTAATTTTTAGTGACCTTCTAGATAGGATGGCCCCAAGCACTAAGCTTGAGGACAAATTGGAAGACATATAAAATTTCCTAGCATGGAAGTATAGGATTGGTCTCATTCTTAAAGAGAATGGTCTTGAGAAGTACATCAAGGATGAAGTTGCACAACCAAAAGTAGATGAAGCTAAGGAGAAGCATGATCAAGACCTAATCAACACAATGAGTATCATCGCTTATTCTATCAAATATCACTTGATCCCTCAAGTGTCATCTAATAAAACCTCAAAGAAAATGTATGATGCACTTTCCAGAATGTATGAGGGAAGGAACATTAACATAAAGATGAATTTGAGATCTCAACTGAAGGGCGCCAAGATTAGCAAAGGAGAATCAATTCAAGATTACTTCACAAGGGTATCCCAGTTCATGGAGAAACTAACTGCCATTGGAGACACCCTTGATGAGGATGAACTAGTTATGACGTCTCTCAATGGTCTCACTAGACCTTGGGATCATTCATATAGACTCTGTGTGCCAGAAAAAAAAAAGTATGAAGTTTGACATTGTATGGGAAGATTGCATTCAAGAAGAAGCTAGAGTAGTTAACAGAGAAGCTCTACTTGGAGAAGATGATAAAGCTCTATCCATCCATAGTAAAGGAAGAAAACAATCAAAATTGAAGAAGGGTAGTCATAAACCTTCAAAGAAGAAGTTTCAAAAGAAAAGAGAAAACAATCAAAAGAAATATTACGTAAAGTATCAATGCTATAACTGTCATAAGATAGGACACCTTTGTAGATAGTTTCCATCAAATAAGAACAACAACAAAATACATCATGCTCATCTAGCTGAAGATGAGGAAGATGAAGAAAGACCTAGAAAGAGACTAACAAAAGAAGAAGATGTAGAAGAATATGTACTATTCTCTACACTCTCTGGGTCTGTAACACCTGGAGAAGATACATGGCTTATTGATAATGGTTCTTCAAAGAACATGACAAGGAAGAAGAAAACTCTGTCAAGGCTTGAAGAAAAGAGCTCTCCTCAAAAAGTATCATTAGGAGATGACTATCAATATCCCATCAAAGGTATTTGCGAATCAATCTACAATATTGACTCTGGAAATTCCATGAAGATGAAGGAAGTACTATATGTACCGGGTATGAAAAACAACCTACTTTGCATCTCAACACTAGATAATAAAGCATATAGAGTTTGTTTTATAGATGGATAAGTACTTATGTGGTCGAAAGGAAAGATGCTTGAAGATGTTGTGGGAATCGGTTAATAAAAATGAGGAATGTGTAAACTCAAAGGACGTCCAGAAACAACCCTCATCCATGAGACCACTAGCTCAAGTGAACGATGGCATAGGAGGCTTTCTCACATCAACTAAAAAGCACTACCCTATGTGATAAAGGTGGTAACAGGGTTACCATATCTCAATATTGATCACGAGGGAACTTGCAAAGGATGTGCAAGAGGAAAGAACATCAAGAATCCCTTTCTGAAAAGTGAAACAACGACTAAAGGTACAGTGAAATTAATTAATTCTGATGTATGTGGTCCTATTCTCTCCACATCTTTAAGTGGATATGAATATTATGTCACATTTATTGATTACTATTCAAGAAAGGCATGGATATATTTCTTTAATACCAAGAGTGAAGTGCTTAGGAAATTCAATGAATTCAAATCTTTGATAGAGAACCATTCAGAAAGAAGAATCAAGACACTAAGATCAGATAATGGTGGAGACTATACTTCAAAATAATTTGAAGCATTCTACAAGGAGGCTAGAATCAAGAGGGAACTAAACACTCCCCACAATCCTCAATAGAATGGTGTTGCAGAAATAAAGAATAGAACCATCATGGAAGCATTGAAAACAATGATTTATGATCAATACCTCCCCATGCACCCATGGGATGAAGCAACAAAAAAAATTGTGTTTATGCAAAATATATTATCTCATATTGCTCTTGGATTCAAGACTTTTGAAGAAAAGTATACAAGAAAGAAACTTGAAGTGAGCCATCTCAATATATTTGGTTTTCCAGTATATATACATATTTTGAAAGAGAAGAGAACCAAGTTGGATCCTTCTGGAAAGAAGGGAATATTTGTTTTATACTGTGAAGTATCTAAAGCCTTCACGATATACATTTCAAGATTCCATCATATAGATATTATTAGGGATGTAAAATTTGGTGAAGAGACAATTCTTAAGAAATCCAGAAGGTGTAAGCTTGAAGAAGTACATGAAGTGGATGTACCTCCCACAAAGGTAGAAGTTGAACCGTCTCCTAAAATAGTAGCATCTGAAGATCATGATATGATAGAACCTCAGGAACCCCATACTATGGATATATCTCAAAAGAGAAAACATTATTGGGTAGGAGAAATCATACAAGAAGAAGAAGAGTATGGAGCTCTAGAAGGCTTGACAAGAACAAGAAAAAGATCAAATTCATTCTCCAGTTATGTATCTTTGATGTGTGACCTTGTAGATCAAGAACACACCATCTATGAGGAAGATATCCAAAAGAAAGAGTGGGTGGAAGCAATGATGGAAGAATACCAGTCAATAATGAAGAATGATGTTTGGGATATAGTACCCAAACCAAAAAACAAGAGTGTGGTATCTTTGAAATGGATCTACAAGATAAAACATGCTGCTAATGGAAGTATTGGAAAGTACAAGGCAATATTTGTGGCTAGAGGATTCTCTTTGAAAGAGGGGATTGATTATGAAGAGACATTTTCTCTAGTATCAAGGTACACTTCCATCAGAACCATCATGACACTTGCTTCCATGGTGAAGTGGGATCTACACCAAATGGATGTAAATACAAACTTTTTGAATGGTATGATTGAGGAAGAGGTTTACATTAAACATCCACAAGGATTTGAAGTCGAAGACAGAGTGACTCAATGTATGTAAGTTTAAAAAGGCTCAGTATGGACTGAAGCAAGCTCCTAGAGCTTGGTATGGTAGAATATATAGCTTCTTGACAAGCTTGGGATTTACCAAAAGTAAAGCTGATCCTAACCTTTACATGAATATTATTGATGATGAACCTATCATACTATTAATGTATGTAGATGATCTATCTCTAAATGGAAGTGGGAAATAGATCTCAGAAAGCAAGAAGAAACTATCCAAAGAATTCAAGATGAACGATATTGGATTGATGCATTATTTCCTCGGGCTAGAAGTGTGGCATATCCCAAAAGGAATCTTTCTAAACCAGGGAAAGTATGCAATAGAAATATTGAAAATATTTGATATGTTGGATTGTAAAGCCATGGACACACCCATGGACACCAACCTGAAGCTGTTGTCTAATGAATCATTAGAGTTAGTGGATATGACTGAGTACATACATAATATTGGATCATTGATGAATATTATTTTTCATTTACATTTTTGTAGTGTAAGTTTGGATTTCTTTCATTATGCGGTAGCTTTTCTTTCTTACCTATTTTTCTTTGATTTTGTACCTGTTTATCTTTGATTTTGTACTATTTTGTACCTTTTTTTCATTTATAGAATTTAATTTGATTACAAGTAAAATGTTTTTGTGATGAATAGAAGTTTGGAGCAACTCACTAAAATCCTAGAAAAAGTTGGGATCTCCTCTTCCCAAAAGAGGAGATCTTGACAGCAATCAAGGACTTGACCACTCCTCCAGAAGCAAACGAAGAACCAATATTTGAAGAATCCTATACATCTAATGGGGAACAAATATTCGAATAGGAGATCGGGGAGGACAAAAAAGAGACATCGAATGATATGAATCATAATGATAATCAAGCCTATGAAATCCTTATAGCGAGTACCAGGTTAGATCAATGTTTTTGTTTATATTTCATAGATCACACTTTCAGCAGCTAATTTCACATATTCTCGTATATTTTGATTTTCAATTTTCAAAATCAAGAGTTAATATATTTTTAATTTTGTTTCATGTATGCTTACATTGGAAATTTCATTACACATAACTAATTTTTAAATTCCCAATTAGAGTAGAGTAGGTAGGTTAAGGGAATAAAACATGTTTAGTTTAATATTAATTTTAGCTTATAATAAGTGTGTGCAATCTATAATCATAAAGTAGGATGACTAAGAAACATTTTTAGGAATAATGTGAATTAAAGTGTCATACGAGGTTTTTCACCTCTTATGAATTTTCAATTGAGTTGCACTTGCCCACACTGAAATGTGTAGAAACAATTTAATGATAAACCTACAAATGTAATCACCCCCATAGCTAGACTTCATCCTTCAACTTGGAGTAAAAATATGCAAATAGAAACAACACATACTACTTATGGTCTACAAATCGAAGTGTTGTGAGATTTCTTTAAGAATTAGGTCTTCCCAATGGAATCCCTGTTTGTATTTGTTTGGAATTGAATCCAAATCTCCTTTCTCTCCTTTGAAATCCAATTCACATTTTCTATATCTTTTCAAAACCAACATATACTCATGTTGATTGACTTCTATGTTTCATATGGATTCACAATATGTCCTCATTTTTATCGTAAGAGAAAAGAGTCCTGCATATTTCCAAATCATCACTAATTCAATGCCCTCTCCACTTCCATTTAACTTATTTCAAGTTCAATCGATATATGGTAAGTGAAGGAAAAGAATGAAGATATCCCTGCAGAGTAGCCTAAGGAGGAAATATGCTTCCCTACACAAGAGAATGGTTGGTTTTAACCTCATATGCATATTGTATAAAATAAAGTCCGGTCAATCTAAATTCATATCAGTCCTATATTGTTTGTGCAACTCTGTTGAGACACTTGTATGCTCATGTCGATGTGATTTCTCTATTGAGTGTGACTTATCACCCATGAATGAGATGCTAAAAGTGATTTCTATCATAAATTATCAGAACTATTGTGTTAAGAAATCACCCGAGCGAGATTATGTGGAGTTAAAAAGATATCATGGCTTATCTTCAAGTTGTGATATATTCCTAAGTCAATCTAAGTCTTGGATTGTCAGTAAGAGGTTAGGGGATCACACCTCATTTGTTATTATCCATCTCCGACGTCATTACAAAAACACCCAGATGGGACTTCCTTCTCAGGATTTATGCATTCTAGATCCCTTTCTCTCATATCCTTCCATAATTCTTTGGTGGGAGCATGCCGATGTCATAAATCCATAGCAAGACAAACACACCTCCTACACAAGAAAAATCAAGCAATCGATTGCTGCTATATCATTTTTTGTGTCAACCTGCCAGTCATGGTGATTTCCTATCCTGTATTCATATTCATGGGCATGAGGAGCGTAACTAAAATACAAAATGATCTCCGCCTTTGAATTTGATAGATTTCTTTCTTATACAATCAACAAACTAATGGCCCCATGAAAATGGCTAATATTCATGCATGCATGTCTCGACAGTCAAGAGGGTCATGTTGTCGGTCAGTAGCTGAAAAGGTTCGTGTAGGGTTGTAAATATGAAAGAAGGTTTACGAATTGTAGGTGGAATTCTTTTGAAACTTGTTATTCGATTGTGAGATGGCACCCAATTGAAACTTCGGTGTGTGTTGGGTTGATCAGAAGATAGTGAAATTATCATTTTATCGTCAACTGGTCAAAATTGATTTGTTAATAAGTGCAGGAAATATATATTAAGTGAATACCGAAGGTCGAACATGCAAATTGATCCCTAGCTGAAGTTGTATATGATCCAACAACTTTCCTCTCTATTTCACGACGTAAATGAATATGTCATCTCCTCTCCTACTAATTGAAGTGAAGGGAGTATTCGTTGACCAATCCAAGTAAATGACATTCATCAATGGCTGGTAATCCAATGGCTTATTTTCATGCTCTAACAAGACACATTTATTTACATGAATAGAATTGTACCCTCGGGTTTTGTAGCAAGCGAAGACTATATATATTTTCATGACTCCATCAACATTTTGCAGCAACATACTTCCAACCATATGAGAGTACCACAATTCCACTATTAACTTTTGATCCATACAACCAAGCAGTTCATACTCTTTCACTTCACAGCCCATGATTCAACAACAACATCAACCACATTCCTATTTGCATAGTTCATCAACGTTTTAGGTAAGTGGATGTATGTTATTATCTAATCTTTAATCATGTAATTCCTTAAA
>LPNX010182122.1:0-25091 GCA_001517045.1 Pseudotsuga menziesii | reverse complement strand
TATCTTCCAAACTACACTTTGTTACAATTTGATTCCAAATATTGATCTATTCTTGGCATGATTCATAACATGAAGCAAAGGACTTCTAATGTACATTGATGGCTTATCAATTCCAGTGTATGCATACTTTCAAATCTTATGTATTGCAGCAAGCAAATGAGTTAAATAAATTAATGTTGTTAACACAAGAACCAACATTTGTCATATTCATGGTTGTCACACAAGAACCAACCATAAGTTAAATCAGCTGCAACTTATGTATCTCGCATCATGGAATGATTTATTGTTAAAAACATCATCATGCAAATCCAAATTTAAGAAACCCAAAAAGTATATGCACAGTTGCATGAGGACATGCAACATTTACAGTTGGGGGGAGATCTTTTCAAGAACAGTGATATGCAATGCAATTTAGACTAAAACCCTAATCTATGTGCATATAAAGCAACTATATGTTCATTTTATTTTTAGGAAGGTTTGAAAAGCTAATCAAGAAAAAAACTTTGGAATGAAGATGCTAAGCAATAAAACTGAAACAAAAGAGGGTCAAGAAGTGCCAAGGATCAATCTAAACCTGCAAACACAGGCTGCTCAGCACCTCGTCCAACAAGGTCAAGCCAAAGAAGGAGGTGGGGGGGAGGCAACAAAACAAGTTCAAATACTTGGAAATAGATTAAAACATAGATAAGGAGAAACTAAAAGATATCACACTCACTCCCTAGAGTCATGCACTGCAGAGTCCCATAAAAGACCTCCCAAACATCCCTCAAGCAGCAAAAAAAACCACAAAAAGGTGAAAAAACATTGTTTCAGGGGAATTCATGAGTTGCCCTACTACTAGGTCATGAATGTATCATAGGTTTATAGTGTACAAGTTCGAAAATGAATCTTAAATTCATGACTGTTGAGTTTGCAGCCTACGAATGGGTGGGAAAGAGCCCGAAAAAGGTCAAAAAATGCCCTAGGAGGGAAGGGGAGGTTATATGTCAGACTCAAAAGGTGTTCGTAAGTTTTAATAAAGACCTGGAACCTTTAAAAACATTGGAGAAAAGACATATAAACCCCAACAAACAAATCCATCCCAAACGGAGTCACCAGTTTTGTTGTAGAGGAAAGTGTTCCTATGGTTGGGGGTTAAGAGGCCATCAACATACTAGGGTTGAAAGATACATGCATACATTTCTGCAAGTATATATAAAAAATATTCAGAGATAAGAATGGTTCATACCTTAATCCAAGAAGGTTGATCCAAGCTTCCTTTCAATCCTCCTCTTTCTCCTCTTTCTCCAAGAGACCTATAAAACAAACTTAACCTTCCTTAAACCAATTTGACTATATGAAAGGAGATCATATTCAATGAAACATAAAAACCTAATATGATAAGAATCATCATATAATCACAAACAAATATTAATTACACATGAACAAGGGTTTGGAAAGAGGAATAGCATCACATATTTATTAATCATGAAAGAAGTACACATGTTACCTTCTCCTCAAGCTAGGCACTTCTCGAAACCTTGATCTAGTTCTATTGCTTCTCTTCTCCAAGGAACTCAGCCTCCAAGATATGTAACACAAGGATATAAAATATAGGGAAAAGGTAGGGGAATGAGAGTCTGAATTCCTCCATCATAACAATGGAAAGGTTCAAAGTCCCCCTCACGGACCTTTCTCCCTCTCTTATATAGTATTTGGAAGAGTACGGGTCGAATAGGGGTTAGTTACAACTTCCAAGTTAGTTCCAAAACCTCCCAAACTACCCTTAATTCGATATTTTTAGATTTTAATTACTTTTTACCACTACAGGAGGTAACTGCGAGTAGCATAAAGGAAAAGTCATGAATACAAATGTATAACCGTGGGTAGCATGAAGAAAAATTTGTGGTTAGGTAAACTAAGCTCATTTTTAGGGTACTTATGGGAATTTTCATGCTTTGGAGTCTTCTTTAAAGTTGTTCCTAACTCGAATAGGTTTCCAAAGGTATAGAGAAGAGGTCAAATGGAGTTATAGAAATCCAGATATGGCTCCTTAAATATAGGTGTTTTTCATTGACTTGTCGTCATGGAAGTGTCTACATGCAACGAAATCATGGGAAAGTGGTCACAGGCAGAAATGTGTCATTTTGGGCTATAACGTGGTGAACTCCAGCCAAGGCTGATTTTAAATCTATAAATTATGCCCCCCACTCGGTGAAGGGACCTATGGTGATAATAGGGTGTAACAGGGTTGTATGCGAGCGCATATTCTGTGCAAACACCTAGCAAGGGTGGCACCGCTTGACCGCATTAGCGCAACCTTTAAAGATCGACTGACTATAGTAACCTGCTCTAAGTATTTTTTGGATTGTAGAAAGACCATATAAATTACCACCACACACCCCACCATGGAAATCATTCAGCACCATCTCATCCTCGTCAAGATTCAAACATCGATGTAAAATGGAATCCACCCCATGGCAATACAATTTGTCACTGATAATGAGGTAATTCTTAGCAACGTGTCATAATCGTCGATGTTCATCCCATGAGAGGTGAGGAGGAACCTTCAAAGTCTGTAAATATATGATGATGTCACCATACCAAGGATCTGCAGTTGATATAAGGAAGATATGTTTATCCACAAAGGAATCTTCATGAATTTCATCTTCATCCAGACTAGGAAGATCTGATATAAACTCTGCAAAAACTAGCGATTTCTTCGATTTTGCTGAAACAAATTTGAGATTGAATTCTTGCAAGGAAACAATCCACTTATTATACTTCCCCCTCTCATTCTTCTGGTTAGGATGAACTTAAATGGATTTATGTGAGCCACAACCGTATTTTGGTGAAGGAGTATGTATTGTCTCAAGCACTGAACCGCATGAATGGTTGCTAAGGCTAGCTTCTTGATGTGACTATATCGAAGTTCGACATCAATCAAGTTTCGACTAAGATAGTAGAAAACGTGCTCTTGGAGCTCATCATCCTCTAGAACCAAAACTATCATAATTGTCTCTTCAGACGTGGCCACATATAATATGAAGTCATGGCTATAGTCAGGTGGACTAAGCATGGGGTCGATGCCAAGGATAATTCAGGGATTATTTTAAGGAACCATACTTATTTAAAAGTGTATAAATGTTGGTGAATATTACCAATTCTTAAAATGCCAACTATAAAATGATTGGCGATATTTTTCAAAAATATTTTAATTTCCAATGATTTTATATCATTTATATAATAATTTGGCGATTTTTAGGGTCAAAAAATTTTAACCCAACAAAATTGGGCGAAACAAGGCTTTAAAAAATGCAAAATGGCGAACCTTTTTTGGGAGAAAAACATGGAAAACTAGCCCACAAAGATAAAATTCCCCGCTAAAATTATCCCTGCAAGGATTTCTTAAGAGCATCGAAGGACTCTTAGGCTCTCTCATCTCATATGAATGAAGTATCCTTCTTCAAAAGGCACATAAACCCTTTGTCAAATTGGCAAAGTTGATGAAAAATATCCGTAAGAAGTTAGCCATCCCTTGGAGACTCTGAAGGTATCGAATCATGTGCGAGGGAGACAATTGAAGTATTTCCTCAACCTTAAGAGGATCAACCCTAATTCCCTCCTTAGAAATGATAAATCCCAATAACTGGCCCACTTTCACGCAAAAGATGTGCTTTTGAGGATTTAATCGATTTGATAACAACAACATCTTTCGAAAACTAGGTGCAAATTATCTAGATGATCCACTCTCAAATAAGAGTGAGTAGCTAAATCATACATATAGAATTCAATAATACACTTGAGGTTGTGAAAAGTGAAGTTCATCACCCGCTGAAATGTAGCTCCGACATTTTTAAGGCCAAAAGGCATTTTTCGGTATGCAAAAGTACCCCAAGGACAAATGAAATTTTTTTATGTTGCTCCTCAAGCTTAATTTGGATCTAGTTGTACCCTGAAAAACCATCCATGAACAAAAACACTTCTCTTCTTGCACACTCATCCAAGATCTGATCTATGAATGGTCATGGGAAGTTATCTTTAGGACAGGCCTTATTTAGGTCTCTAAAGTTAGTGCACACCTGGATAGTTCCATGCTTCTTATCTATCGAAATGAGGTTGAATACACATTCAGTTAAGGGAATCAAATAGATAAAGTCATCTTTGAGTAGCTTCTCTATCTCATCCTTTATGGTGGGTGCCATACGAGGATTCATCGTGCATAAACGATGTTTAACAGGCTTAGAATTAGGATAAGTTTTGATCTCATGTTTGAAAATATGAGGGTCTATTCCTAGCATTTTCTCATACAACCAAGAAAAAAAATCACGAAATTCCTTTAAAATCTTGGTGTATGCCTGAACCTCATCAGGAGAAAAATCTGCACCGATATAAAAGTTCTCAATATTGTCAGGAGTTCAATAAATGTCAATAGGGATTGTAGGTGACAAGCTCTCCAGGTTCCCTTCGGCATATATACCATGAGTGCCTAACAGGACCACAGAATGACTGACATTCTCTCTAAGGGTTGAACTAAATTCATCACTCTCAATCTATTCTAGCTCTAGGAGGAAGTAAGAAGGATGGTAGAAGTCCTCATAAGGTCGTTCAGGACCATTCATGGCTTCTAGAATTGCTTCATTCGAGGGAAAAATATCATCAAAGTAGTCAAGAGAGCGTGACAACACAACCACCCAATCAAGTAGTGCAAAGAGATACTTCTCCATCTGCAAAGAGGAAGGACCAGGGGATACAATGGGATCAAGAATGGCTTGATCAGCAACTTCCACTATAGAAAACAACATCTTTTTCTTGGCAGGTCTACGATCTTCATTCGAAGTGCTCGAAGAAGGGAGAGTCCAAGGGTCATCCAGTGCTCGGAGAAGGGAGAGTCCAATGGTCATCCAGTGCTCGGAGAAGGGAGAGTCCAAGGGTCATCCAAATACATAGTGTGAAATGGGGTCAAACTCAACGACAATGATTCACTACTAAGAGTGGAACCTATAGCAAGGATTGGTATAGAAATATTAAAGGATCCCATCAATGACAGACACATTCCTACACCAAAATTCTCAGTTACCAACTAAGAATTATCAATAACCGGGATTGTGGATCCCGATGATGCTGTCATACTAGAATTATTGAAGGTCCTCTGCTCGATCCTGACAATCCAATATTTGAAATGGAATCAAATAACACAGAAGATGGAAGACACAGCGCCTTCATATTGTAAATCCATTTACGACCTAGTAAAAGCTTATAGTCAAGAGGTGCATCAACCACCTCAACCTCGATCGAAATGTTCTTCCCTCCCAACTGGACTTCAAGAGAAGGAAGTATACCATGCGACCAAAAAGTATCGTCCATCAAATGCAGTCAACATGGTTTCGGGTTTTGAAAAAGTGGGTGAACCAAGGCCTTTTCAATAGGCTAGAGACATCACATAGGCCGCATCGTCGTGATTGATTACTATGCGTTTGATCATGTTATTCATACACTCCACATGGACTAAGAAATCCACATGGTAATGAAAGTGAGGTTGGACCTCATGGGTTTCAAATATAATTACTGTGGAAGGATTGGAATCAACCATCCCAAGGGCAGTTAGCAAAGCTTTCCTATTCAAATGGCAAATCTAAAGGACTTCCAAAGCAAACATCGCACAAGGATTCTAACCCAAATCCTTGAGAATAGAATAGTGTTGGGCGGCTCAAGCATAAGGATAGTTCCCCAAGCACTTTATCCTATCCTCTAGGAATGTGAGTAATAAATTCAGGCTTGTCAATATGCAAAGGAACCTCAGGAGGTGTAGGATATTTACCCAAGTTGTATTTTGGTGAACCATAATCTTTCGTTCACGTCACAACATTAACTGCGTAAATCATGGTGATACACCCATGGCCACCTTCAGCATTCGATGGGTTTTGATTCCCATTGGAATTGTTTTTGGAATCCATGTTCCTTGAAGCCATATGTTGGTTATACAGTAAAGGTTTCATTAACATAGTTGGGCTCTGTGAAATGAAATTCGAGGCCTCGTCGATACGGGGGCACAAGTATGTTAGATGGTATCCCCCACACAACTTGCAAGGGAACTTACCTTTTGTTTATACTTCTTGTGCCCCCTAACATTTCCTTTTTTTCTTGTGATCGTTATTGTTCTCCTTCTTATTCCCACCCTTCCTATTGTTTCTTCCCTTATTTATATTTCGTCTGGGTTACTGGTTGCCATTCTAGTACGATGAATATATTGAGAGCACATCATTCATTTGGGTGGGATAGGATGAAGCAGTATCTTGTCCGATTATAGGTTGGTTAATAGACAAATCCCTCATTTTATTTCTAAATTGGTCTACAAATTTAGCACTCGCAGAGCCAACAATTCCATAGACATGTGGCCTAGTTTTAAACTTAGGCTCAGAATTTGACCGTGGTGCATTAGGGATAACCTCATACAATAGCCTAGACTAAGCGTAGATTAATTCTAATTGCCGAGATCGAAAAATAACATGTTCCTCATTCATAAGTCCGTACATCGAAACATCCTTAGCGATATAAGGCAATAGCAACTTGAGGAACCATTCCAATAGAAAATTAGGTGGAATGTTGGCCTTGATCAACATCTTTCATCTTCGCCACTCTTGAATATGATAAGAAATATGTGTGGCTTTATCTTGTTGAAATGTCGACAAGAGCTCCGTACCAGCATCATAGCATATCAAGAGCTGAAAGTGGTTAAGGAAGGCCATGGATAAATCATTGAATGTACAATATATGCTCCCAAACAACTCAATATACCATTTCGTGGCCATCCCTGTGAGGGTGCATTGAAATAGACGTAAGCGAATGAAGTCATGGTTCAAAGAATTCGAATAGCACCATAAATGGAAAGTAGTAACATGCATTAGAGGAAATTTTGGGTCTAAAATGGGCCTTACAAGAAAATGAGCCAACAATAAATTCTTGTGAGTTGGAATTCAAGAAGCAATATAATTTCAATAAAATGAGTCAACCATAATGGTTAACTTAACATATTTGTCATTAAAAAAACTACTTTTTTATTTGTATTTTCGACATATATCCTTGTGTTTTTACTCAAATTTCGAGCGGGAGGGCTCATTGGATGCGGAATTTAAGTCGCATCCAACGAGTACCCACATTGCATAATTTTGACGAACCCTGCTGCCACAAAAACAAGAAATACCTAAAAAAAATGTGATGATGATGTCATCATCATGTTTTTTTAGGTATTTCCTGTAATGTCATCATCACATTTTTGAGGTATTTCATGTTTTTGGGTCAGTGGAGTCCGTCAAAAGTATGGACTATGGATACTCGTTGGATGTGGAATCCCTCCCGATCGAAATTTGAGTAAAAACAAAGGGAGATATGTTGAAAATACAAACAAAAAAGGTAGTCCCAAAATTAATTATATTATTTTATTAGTTTAACTATTATTTTATTATTTTCCTTCAAAGGCCCATTCTAGACCTCAAATTTACTCTAATTCTCTATGGGGTCCTTGCCATTCTTACCTTCAAATTTTGGAATGTCCGAAGGAAGCTTAGCGGGAACAACCGACCACATCAGATCATGAGATACCAAATCGTTGGTCAAATTCGACAGGTTAGGCAAGTTCAATGTAGCTAAGAAAGGGAACCTAGGCTATGCCATTTGATTCCATGCTCCTTGAAAAGGTTGGTTCATGTAGGTCTAATCGTAATAAAGGCCATGGTCCTAGCCATTGGGATAATAACCCCCTCCTGCATGTCCCATATAAGGATGCAAGGGAATGTGATAATTCAAAGTACTTTGAGGATTAGGTGCCATATAACCATAGTTATAGGATTGGTAAGTGGGATGAATCCTAGGATGTAAGGAGGTACGTATCCTCCCAATGTGACAATACATGCTGACAAGGAATCCCCATGGCTATATGGAACACTGCGTTCCGAAGGACCTTGCGAGACATAAGGAGGGTGTGACATGTGAAAAGAATTCGAAGGAATAGATGTAGTGGACGATGGGGCATAGGATGGAATGTAATTTGTGCAACCAATGTTCACATGTCTAGGGTCACCTCCATGAGAATGAACACCAGTGTTGTGCCCAAACGAGGGATAGGAAAATCCTCTCACATATGGAGAAGAAGGAGCAATATGACCACCAGTGAATCTAATAGCATGAAAAGGCATGATAATGACCATGACCCCAACATTGATACCCATACCAAGATCAATGGTTGATGACAGAAAAGTATGAGTAAGGTCTCGCATGCCATACTTAAAGAAACCTGAGCTAGTAGGAATATGATGATTCTCACTACTCAAAATTTGCGAGGCATTCCTTTGAAAATCAACTGCAAAGTCTGATAGTTGGAGTTGTACAATATACAAAGTACCTAATATGTGAGGGTCGGTATCAACCAAAGTCTTGGGTATAGACACAACAAAATTCCCCATACTAGAAGATGGAGAAGGAGGGATCTCCGTAGTCTCAGATGTAGTACTCATGATGAGACCGATGTGTGAATCACAGTGTGTATAAGCTCTCCTAGAATGTCTAATCCTATTCCTAGGAGGAGGACGAGAACCACAAGTATAAATCCCTATCAAGCATCGATATCAACGGAGTGCCAGAACTCGATCCATGATGACTCCACAAAAATAACAATACTAAACTAAATTACGATCCCTAGGGAAAGCTAGCGCACAAAGAGCACACTCCTAAGAAAATCTAAGGCAGATGCAAATAATTCATAGGGAGGATAAATGAGCTCCCAAATGTAGAAGGTATGTCTTTCCTAGGAGAGGCTTGAATCTCCCATACACCACAAGCAAAGGTGTGTAATCAATTATAGTGGCCCTTAACTTCAACAAATAAAGAAAATGTGATGTCCAACCCCTACCTATCTAGGACACTCACATAATAACCTCTGCAAGTACCCCCTATGATACCTAGGTAAGGAAACTAAGGTCACCCCAATATAACTAATACTCAAGCAGACAGTCATAGGAGGGATCTACCATATGGGTAGGGTAACAAAGCTCGAAGCTCGAAAGCACCAAAGGTACCTCAAAATTCCCCAGATAGGAAAAAGATTCTGGAAATGTCTCTAGCACTGCACAGAGAGCGACAAGGGGCTATCCCCACCACAAACATGTATGTTCCCTCGTGTTTAACTCCTGTATAAGAGGAGCCTTTTGAGAACAGTAATTATATCAAGGATTTCTCTTCTCACCTCGATAGACACCTAATTGTTTTGTTTTGTAGTCAAGGAAAAATTTACTCACGACACCCTATTCCAAGACTCTACAACCTAATCTTATTGGTGCACCTCTATCAAATAAAAAGTGTAATCAATTTTATGTTAAGCGTTAATTTTAAGGGATGTAGTTACTCATGGGTAATGAGCATGCAACTAGTGATGTTATGACTCAGCAGTGAAATAAATATGCACACCTAACAAACAATGCCAAGTGCAATTTATCTTTGAATATGAAAAAGGGATATGCCACTACATGAGATGCATTTGAATTTTCCTTCAAATGTGAACGCAACCTTTCCCTATATGAAAGCCTGATCACTATTGAACTAAGCAAACCTAATGCAAGCACTATTTTCATGCAAATTCACAATGCACAAGCATGTCAAAAGTAAAAAAATATTTTTACACTTTTATAATGAATTATATGGAAATGCAATAAAAAGACTCTACAACAACTATCAAATAGAATCCAAGTAGGACACTAAGATAAAAGAGATCTAATGCACTAATATCAAAACCAAAAGGGAGAATACTGATAAGAACAACTTTTAACTAAAAAGAAAATAAAAGAGGTCTTTGACCAAAATAGAAGCAGTAAACAGACATCACAAGCACCCAAGAAGACTCGGCAACGCTCAAAACCCACCCAACATTTCTCAAACATCAAGTTCTCACCTAAAAATAGGAGTATACGTGATTGTTCACAGAAAACCCACATGTATACGTGACTACAAGTGTCACAGCCCACATGTATACACAACTTATACCTCTATGACCTGCGTACAACAAGAGGAAGGTAGTAAAAAGGAAAGCTAAGACTCAGATTACTTCAACATGATACCAATGGGATAACACACTTCTGAACATGACACATAAACAAAGAGAAACAAAGAGCAATTCAAGCACATCATGCACCCAAACCCCAACAAAAAGGAAAGTCCCCAATGGAATCGTCAATTTTGTTATGGAGAAAGCTTCATATGGATTAGGGTAGACCACAACAAACAGTATCACACCAGAAATCAATCCATTTCCATATGCAATAAAGATAAACAATGCTGACACTAAGGGATACTGAATGCACCTTATTTCATACGGTTGTAGTAGATCCCCATTGAGCTTTTTAACCACACTTGCACCTACATTTCATTCTCAACAACATCAAAACATACAAGCATGATAGATATTAAGAGTTAGGCCTACTCTAGCATATATAAATCCAATATGTATAAATCAAGAAAACTACATCCATGGACAATAATATTCATAATTACGCACATACAATGGATGTGAAATGGATATTTATGTTAATAATAAACATAGATACAAGTGACAAACTCTATCAGCACCTTGTTGAAATCAAGAGATTGATTCCTCCACCTAGGCCTCCACCACTTCCATCCTCCATATCCATGGCAAGCTCACAAAACAATGGAAATCTTGGGAAGAGCAACAATGTGTGCTAAAAAGGACAAAGGGATGGAGAATCAAGCATGTATGAATGGGGCACAAATCCACTATAATTTCCTTTCTCTCATAATTTCTCCTCCTCTAATGTATCCAAGAGGCTCAATATATAGCCCTTCAATAGGAAGTGAATGGTCGGGTCAGAGTGTTTCCAGAAATATAAAAGGCCAAATGTCAAGTTATTCATGACTCATTGAGGAAAACTCCAAATATTTTACTTTTGGGCACATTTTAAGATGTACGCAGGTCATAGTGGGACAAGTTGTGTGTACACGCGACGTTTAAGATGGAAACTCGCATATAGAAATAAATAGGGGTTTTTTAAGGTATTTCTTGGATCATCAAAGTTTATTTTGAGCAAAGGGGGTCCAAAGAGTCTGCATAGGGACAAGGAAGGAAATAAACACATAATATACCATGTGTGGTAAAATCAACCATAACAAAGGGAAAAACGACTGCCACCATGAAATCAATTGCAAGAAAGAAAATATTATAAATTTTTTATTGGAGTGTTTTTCTTGAATTGTGGTTAATCTTTACCGATTATGTTCAGAAAATGGAACTTGACCAACTATGTTAAGCTTTGAAAGAAAAGAATTTGATTGTTTTCGTCCAGAAATTTCATTCTACCACATGCCACATGGTGTATCAAAACTTATAGAGTCTTCCTTTTGTTCATTCCTATGTCCGGAAATCCATCCTGACGATCAAGCCCTAAACCAAAGGTTACAAGAGTTAGCAGTGTCAAGAACCAGAATGGCCATCTTCCAAGGTCCCCACTGGGGGAGAGTATTCCCCATTGATTGAAGAGACGACCCATGCATTGAATGAAATTGGTATTGGGAAGTAGGCGACTTGTGAGGAACCTGGAAAGTATTAATTATATAAAACATAAAAGTTTGGCAAGTTGTGGCCCAAGGTGTAGAATCTAAATATTTTGAAGGAGCAACGCATAGGCATAGCAATGCAGGAGCGAGCTAGTACACTGGCCAAGTAATTGTGAGCAATCGTAGAGTAGTGCAAAATTAGGCCCAACACAATGGCTAAGGTAATTACTAAAATTTACATGCTATGGTATAGTAGGTTTCACAGGCATTAAAATTTCTAATGGGGCGTCAAAATTCATAGACATCAAATAGAGTTTTTAAAAAAATTCTTAGTTGTCGTTGTTGAGGTGCTCATTTCATACTTAGCTGTCAAATACATGATAGAATGGAAAAAACATCCTATGGACCATCAAATTCTAGACCTAGATAACACTCTCTTAGGCCTTGGAGAAATTGTAGAGAATTGTAATGGAAAACACGTTGATGTGATGAATATCAATATAGCAATAAACACCAAACCTTTTCCATGTGTTTTCTTAGGTATGAACGCACGCTTTCGTGGTGACTGACCACCAACCACAACAAGACAATGTATCAAATCCCAAGTCAAAAGGAAATGTTCTAGAGTCCAAAGAATCCAAATATATTTTGGTGCACAACTATACATTGCAGGGGGTCAATAACCACGTGGACAATGACCAGCTAAAGGAAAATTGAAGGGACAGTTCAAAAGGACATGCGACCAACAAAAGGAAAAACGAAGGGACATGTATATGAGCACATATTTTTCGTAGTGGTTGACCATCCACCGCTCTAGGCCCATCTGTCGTCAAAGAGTTACACTACTCTGTTCTCCTCTAGTGGGTTACAAGCTGTCACCCAATGGGTTAAAACCTTCACTCTTTTTTTAACACTCGTTCCTGGTAGATCATACAAAAATCACTTCGCAGTGCACCAATTATTGTTGCGGCTGTAGATCATATCAACTGTTGGATTTGATCCTATCAATCCAACCGTTGGTATGCCCCTCAGCTGTAGCATTAATTGTTCCATTTTGGTAAGGCATGCAATAAGCATCCCGCAACACAACAATTAATGTTGTGGTTGTGGGGCATATCAATAGTTGGATTTGATCCTCTCAATCCAATAGTTGGTATGCCCCAAGGATGCAACATTGAATGTTGCACTATTAGGTTCTTATTGTTTGCCTTCTTGTAGTGGTTGACCATCCACCAATCAAGCCTATCTGTCGTTAAAAAAATAAAGGAGTCTAAAAATTTAATGATTTCATCCAACAATTTTTTTTTTGTAATATGGATTCTGTTTTGTTCAAATTGTTTTTCTGAATGCATATATGGATTCAAAACCCTCAAATACCTCAAGACACCCTCCTTAAGCAAATTTAAACACTGTTATTTGAAATCTCAAATATTTTTATCAGATTCATGTAGGAAAATTCTCTTGAAACGAGCAAAATCATCAAACATTTAGGCTATGCAAAACAAAAAAGTGTTGATTCTTATGCAAATATTCCTATGAAAAAAATAAATGAATGTACAATTTGTTGACATGGTATATGTTTCGAGCATGATATCAAGGCAGTTTTCCCCAAAATTCATGTATGGCACCATCACATATCACACTAAGGAAATTTCAAAAAATTATTTATTTTCGATAGGAAACCTACATATGAACCAGTGTAGGTGTTAGGTGACAAATGGGTGCATTATTAATGCCTCCTAGCAAAGCTCTTGATATCCATCTATTGTTTGGGTGCCCAAAACAATTCAATTTTATAAGATCCATTTGAAAAAATTTGAGAGAAGGTTTTAGACAATCTTGCCCATTTTGGATTTGTTAAACTCTTCTTACTTTTTTGGATACCAAGTATAGTCTCGATTCCACGAATTCCTTGGACTCTATTATTGAATGTAAACAAGGTTCCTACAACCTATAACCTGTGTACACCTTGTGATGGCATATCTATGGGATGAGAGTGAAATCATGAATTTCATAATTCAATGTTTTCAATCGAGTAGTCTCATGATTAGATGATTAGACAAATTTGGAATTTTTTCCTTATTTGTTCTAGAACCCGTTTCCCCCAAAACCTAAGTGGACTTGTTGGAATCGTATATATAAGGTGTCGATATTGAGTAATTATGGTGGAATATGGTTTCTAAGATGTTGAATATATTTTTATAGATTCTTATGATATGGCCAAATATTAGATCATTGCATTCTGTCAATAATAGCTAGGGACACCATTTTAAATTACAGTCCTGCCAAAATAAGGATAGAGGATTTCAATAAGTATATTCGAGAGAAAAGGAAACTGATATTTTAGAGTTTGTAGGACCATCCCTTAGGATTTGTTGAATGAGTATCATTAATACAATCGTCCTCTTACACCACAATGATTTTACCATGCACTAAGTTAGTTATAAATATTGAAGTTCTCACACATCACATGCTTTGTCTAGAGCCCGAGGATGGAAATCAACATAACAAATTAGATCACATAACAAATACAAATTTGATTTGAAATTTTATTTTCATACCAAAACTCCAATAATATGTTAGTCATCGGTATTATATAATGTGATTTTTTACACAAAACAAGTTGTTGTAGTTGTATACATCATAGCTATGGTAAAATACACATCAAGTTGAAAAATAAATTTGGTATGTGTAATGTTTTCTACACCAAATAGTATAGAGGTTTGAAGAGATTTGAATCCATTACCTTGAATACCATTAATCAAGTGTGGCTACATAAACCTATGAAGAACAATGTATCTTAGACTTTAAGAGCATTGTTTCTTAATTCCAGAAGATAAATTAGAAACCAAGCATCCTGTGAAGTACAATAGAAGAATATATAAGAAGTTGGAGGTTTATACATGTAACCCTTGTAATTTTTAAAGGTCAATATTGGTGCAGATGAAAAACCAAATATGGAAACCATATGATACTAGTGGGATGAATATGAGGTGTCAGAAATCACATCCCTCTTGAAATAAAATGAAGATTTATTCTTGCAAATTTTTACAAAACTCGAAGGAATACAAGGTGATCTAGGAAAGATGAGGATCGTGTTTAAACCCAATGCCAAACCTATGAAACATTGACACTATCAGTTGAATCTCTAGGTTAAGGAAAAAGTCAAGAAGGAAATTGATTACATGTTGAATGTTGGCTTCATTTTCTTGAATCTGATTGGATTAACCCAATCATAACTTAGAGGAAGAAGGACATTGAGGATATCAGAGTTTATGTCGAGTATCATTGATTTAAATCAACATGTGTTCATGATCCATTTTTAACACCATATAGTAATGAAGTACTAGACCAAGTAGTCAAGAACAATGCTTATGATTTTAAAAATGGATTCTCGGGATATCACAGTTACAAATCATGGAAAAATATAAGAAAAAGAAAACATTCACTATAGAATTGGGATCCTTTGCTTATAATGATATGACTTTTGGACTAAAGAATGCACCTACAGTCTTTTCAAGAATTGTAATATTGACTTTCAAATAATTTCTTCATAAATTCCTAGAAGTCTATTTGGATGACTAGACAATTTATAGTTTACTTACTTTGGTTAATGTTGGACCACTGTTTCCAAATGAATATCTCCTTGAACTTGTGGAAATGCGTTATTTGTGTCCCTTTTGTCAACTTATTAGGTCACATTGTTTGTCATGACAGAGTTTTAGTAGATCCTACAAAAACCACAGTCATTGTATACTCTCCATCCTCTACTTATGTGAAGCACCTACGATCAACCTTGGGTCACACATGATACTACAGATGATTTATTTGCAACTATGACTCTATTACAACTTCGCTAGAACAACTCCTGAAGAAGGTGGAAACATTCAACTGGATTGAATACTGTGAACAAACTTTGCAATATTAAAAGAAAAAATGGTCAATGCCCCAATCCTTACACTCCTTAACTGTTTAAAGGAATTCCATGTATATGTTGGTTTATTAGTCATTGTATTTGGATTTTTGTTAGCTCAACCAAGAAAAGGAGAAATTAATCATCCCATTTACTTCGCCAACAACAAACTATCTCAGGTTGAGAGAAACTACACAACCATAGAAAGACAAGGATTGGTGAAGATTTTTGCTCTACAAAAATTATGCCACTACTTTCTAGGAGGATGCTTCAAGATTTTTCATGGATGATTCACCTCTCAAGTATCTTGTGAATAAATCCATTTTAGAAGAACAATTTTTTAATGGTTTCTTTTATTTCAATAATTTTATTTTGAAGCAATTCTCAAACCGAGAAAGCACAGTCGTGGACATGATCATTTGTCAAGAATTGAGATAGGGGAAGCTAAAGGATCGCTCGATGATGAAATACCTGATGTGTTTTTGTTTCAAGTTGAAGTAGTTCCATACCACCTAGAAGAAATTTAATTGTTTCTAACAATAGGAAAAGCATTGAATGACTATACCACAACTCAAAAACGCCATACAGTTCTACAAACTATGGAATAACAATTACTTGCAGGAGAACTATACAAATTGGGAACAAATGGAATTGTATGTTACTACGCACTGAATCATGAAATACATGATATCTTATGGGATTACTACATAGTTGTTGTGGGAGGTCACGTTGGAAAAAAATAAATGGGAAGGAAGATCTTGCAAGCAAGATTGTGGTGGCCAACCATGTTTAAGGATTCCAAAGCCTAAGCTAGAGTGTGTGATGTTTTTTTAGTGAGTTGAGAAACCTTCCCATTAGGATGATCTCCCAATTCACCCAAGACATTATTTAAAACCATTTGAGAAGTGGGAAATCGACTTTATTAACCCCATTAGTCCTCATGTGAAGCATTCAAAATATCACTACATCATTATCACAACTGACTATTTAACAAAATGGGATGAAGAGATGTTGGTACAAGATTGTTCCTTTGAAAGAACAACTCGATCCATATATGACAATAGAATTACTTGCTTCGGATACCCCATATGCCTCACAAGTGACTAAGGTATAAACTTCATAAACACCACCATTGCATCCTTGACAAAGAGGTTTCTGATACAACACCATAAGAGAAATCTATATCACCCACAAGAAAATGGCACAATTAATCCTTCAACAAAATATTGGAAACATTCTTAACTAATGTATGTTGGGTAAACTAAGAAAAAAGAGTTCATGCAGTCCTATTGCTATACATAATCACTACAAAGAAACTACATAAACAAAATTTGTTCCAACTGGTAGATAAACAAGATTCAATAGCTCCAGATAAATTTATCATCCCTGGCCTATACATCGCACGTGAAACTCATATGAACAAGGAAGATTTAGTTGCGTAAAGGCTATCCATATTAATGGAATTTGAAGAATCCCACTTTTTAGTCGATTATCATGCAAAAGTGTAGAAAGAACACTAAAAAACCTAGCATGGCTGCCACATCAAAAGTCCTTTGATATGACAACAAGTTCTTAAAGAATCCTGGAGAGCTTCAAATGAATTGGTTGGGACCATTTATGGTTGTGGATTTCTGAGACTATAGTTATGATAAGCTTGCACAACTAGATGGATTTATTAAATGAGGATGGATGGATGTTGCATGCTTGAATCCATACAATGTTTCTCAGTAATTTTGTACGACCACACTCCTGTCATGAGGAGTGATGTAAAATAGGAGCTAGTATCACAATTTTGGATTTGCTTTGTGTTAGGGATAGTTTCAATTTTGTGTGTCATGTGTGTAATCTTTTTAAGTTTGAGTTAGATAAACTAGACCATTTTGGTCAAGGAACCTATTCCCCCTTGTATAGAAGTAGGGGCACACCAACTTGTTTGAATGATTCAAAGAGAAATTAAGACATGAATAAACCACAGTTACAACCACCCATGTGAACCCGATCTCTCCATTTAAAGCTAGATACCACTATTTCCATCATTAATGAAGTGTCAAATCCTCCAATTTGTCACAAGCAAAGTGATAAAATCACCTTACCCTTGAGATGCCAATCACTTTGTTTTTATGAGACGTCGTCATTCCTAAAGCTAGAGCATTTGCCAACAACAGAGTAGCATGAACACAAAACCATCACCCAACCTTCATTTTATTTTGTGTGTTAGTGCTTCTTAGTAGACATGGGAAAGGTAGTTTTCAGCAAGGCCTAGACTAAATAGAAAGAACCACGTGAGATAGAGTCCCTTGATTCTCGGATTGAAATCCTTAGAGACTTGTAGGGAAAAATTGACCAAACCAGATAGGAACCTATACTTGCATATGAAATCCAAGTGTTATATAAACTATGTCATATTCAACAACATGGACGTTGTTTCCACCTCGAAGCTATCCTTTGAGCTACCACAAAACTTCACGCTGATGAACCTGAAAGATTTACTAGTTTTTGACACCACTGATGAAGTGATCAAATGCACAAAATTTCTGATTGAAAGGGTACATGACCATTCATTATGGATTGATTTCCAATACACAATCCATGTTGATGACATCCACTGCTTGACAGGACTACCCATGACCAACGAGGATGTCTTTACATAATTTAACGGGGAGCACAAGAGGAGTAGAACTTGCACATAACTGATCCTATATGAGTGCTCTGGATCCAAGCATGGAGTAAATGAGGTTTTGATTGTGTAAATCAACAACCCTCAGGTCAATATTTCATTTGATATAATTGTCGATCAAGAAATGAGAAAGTACACCAAAGGGGAATACACCTTAGAAACTAGTTTAGTTGCAGAATTTTGTGTCTAAGGAATTTAGCTGAATTGGTGTAACTATTTTAATGGACTATTTATTTCAATCTGACAAAGATACACATAACTTAGGAGGCTATTTCATTTTTGGGTACTTTTTTTTGGCATTTACCATGTGGAAGTGGTAACCAACAAAGGGATGTAGTTTTCCACCCCCTGCTAATAGACAAGTTGAAGAAAAGCAATTTGATCGATGTAAGAGTCTTCGAGTTTTCACTAATTCTCCATTCAATGACACACATTTGGTAATGGAAAGAGATTTTTGTGCTTGTAATAATTACCACTATGGTATGTCCTTATGGGAAATGGTGCATCCTTCATTTGGCACTTTGGTTTACTCCTTGAAAGGACATAGTAGAAGTACAACTCATTTAAGAAAACATGACTTACATCAAGGGACCAACAAGGGAATTCCATGTTTTGACAATGATCAAGGGACTCTTGTAATTGGGATTATGTTAGTTTAGTGAATTATTGTATGAAAAAAAAGATGCACTCTTTGATGTGATCATTCAAAACGTCAACCTATTTAACCCCATCTCGGAGGCAACCATTTTAAGGGTTTTATGGGGAACATTATTTGTTCCTAATGCTTTAAAATGGGGATATAAGGCCATAAAAGGATTTCAAAGAGTCTGGTTTTGGTTTGCTTCAATAACAAAAACAAAATATGGATAAAATTAGAATTGACTTATCCTTAAAAGAAAATATATTCCCATCATCAATGGTTTGAATGGACGTGGACAAATTATAATAGACATAACCACGAAATAAAATAAAAATATGCCCAGCCTCAATTGTTTGAATGGACGCTCAACCTAGATTATTATTAGATTTATCATAGACTCTACACCGTATAAATTTCATACAAAAAACATGACTAATAAAAATTTTCCTTTAAACATTGTTCAAACACAAAATGTATTCAATTTTTCATGGTTTGAATGGATGTGGAAAAAATTATAATAAACACAATCACGAAAAAATTGCACCATTAATAGTTTGAATCGATTCTCAACTCGAGATTTAAAGAACCTAATCTTGGTTGGTATTAGATTTAGCATAGACTTTGCAATGTATAAATTCCATATAAAAAACATGATTAATAAAATTTTCCCTTTAAACATTTTTTAGACACAAAATGTATTCAAATTTTCATAATTGAATGCACAAAGCAAATAGCTAGACTCATAAGAATATTTATCATTGTAATAGTTACAAATTGAATTGTGCCCATAGGATCTTTTCAAGTAAAAGGTTAAGATGACAAGGAATAATTACCTATGGTAAGATATGTGCAGTGCTTACTTCACCCAAATTTAGACAACCATATACAACTCCTTACGAAATACACAAGAAACAAAGATACCTCACATGGAGAACACAAAGGGTCTACAAGAAACAAATCCATATCACTCACTAAAAAAGAGTCTACAATAAAAATGGAGGCCATGTGCCATTAATTTTCAACCATTGTTGTCAAGTATGTCCATACCTAGTTAATCAACAACTTGATTAATCGACAACCATACAAATGAACAAATACTCTGCTAAGAAAATCGAGGTTGTATGCTATAAATTGTGAGTTTCCACAACCAACTATGCCCATACTTGAGTGGTCATAATTTATGACCACCACTATCACCTAAACTTGTACATGATTAATCAATGACCACTATATTGACAACCAACCCTATGTGGTATTCCAACATGACAACAATATAAAATTGTAATATATTTGACCACCACCTGATATACCTATCCACTCTGTTGATATTCACTAATGATATCACAACATGACACAATTAAAAAATTTAATAGAACCAGTTTTAGACATTAATTTAAAAAGTATATATGAATGATGAATTAATAGTAAGTCCAACCTAAAACTATAATATAAAAAGTAAAAACCATATATTTGTTTCCCACATGAGAACTAATACCAAACTAATCTTTAAAAGTTAACTTTTTTTCACATAGAGAAAAATACTATACTGGCTATTCATTTTCAGAATCAAAGTATGCAATACTAGACAATCCATAGTAACTCTAGCATCTATAAATTATCTATTCTCCCACCCAAATTTCTAGTAAAATTCCTCTCATACATTGCAACTAATATTTACTAAATCATGTTGTCTTAAATTAACCACCATCAACTTACTAAGAACTCTATTAACTACAACTCACAAATATTATAGCTAGACAAGCCACTATAAAATCATATACGGTCTTCTAGTAATGATAAGCAAACAAAAACTACAACTAGAAAAGACCATATTATTTATCCACCAAACACTCCAACAATGTAAGCAATATGACAACCATAGATGTATAATTAAAGATATCAAAATCTTCTTCAAACCTCTATTAGGATATATAAAATGTGCCTTGAGACACCACTCTTGAACCTTTCAATTCTTCAAAGTGGATTGATCCTTCTACCAAATTCAGTTCTTGTTTTAAGAGATCGCCTGCTTCAATATTGAACTATCTATAAACATTATGAAAGGGAGATTTATAATTGCTTCCTACAGTCTTCAATTTTTTTCTTTCTAGCCATCAAATAGGACCACCTGCAATTGACATTTTTGTAATACCCAATATACAATCACTTTGGAATATTTGAGAACCTACAAATTAGAAATATGTTTAGTTTGTGCAAAATACAAAAGTGCCCATAGTTCTAGAAATTATCTTCTGGTAGTTGTTCCCTTGCCACAACCCATTTGAAGTGTAAAGAAATATGAATCACTAAATTTTAGTCGCATACTCGCTCCACACCTAACACAAACATCTTGTGAAGCCCCATCAAATAATCCAATTTGCATGAGTGATAAAATAAGGATTTGTTGCTACTTTCACATTTTTGTTGCTCTTTTCTTTATGATATTCATTAAAATAACTAATGGCATTTAATGTGACACTCATATTTTTTTTTCTTCAAACAAAATATCATTCTTGTGTTTCCATATTTCTCAGCTAATGAAACAAGGAAGCTCTTTCTAGTAATTTGAATCCATTATCCTATTATAAAAGATTAAGTCAAAGGTTTGAGATTCCCATTCACAATGGACCAATAAGTGATCAATTGTTTCGGCCTACTTCATGCCCAAAATACAATATTTATCCCTTGTCCTCCTATATTCATCAAAATTTCCCAAGTTAGTATATTTTTCTCTAGAGAAAGACAACTAAAGAGTTTAATTTAATGGATAATGCCACTTCTAGAGAGGCAAACCACCATTTAGCTTCATCTTCAATAAAAGAAAACATAGTAGCTAATTATCTTCAATAGAAGAAAACATAGCATCTTCCTATGCAAGTTTGGTAGTTACCTGTCCATTTTTTTCATTCCATGACCAAACAATTTCGTCCGCTTTGTTTGTCAGACGAATTCCATCATGTTGAAGGCCAAGAATATACCCATTCCATTATTTTTAATACTTCCCCTATCGCTCCAAATCTACAACTTCCATCTTTGGCATTCATAATTTCCCAAATCAATAACACCCGCTTGAGCTAAGACCCGAATCCCTTTACTTCTTAATATATTTAGCAAATCCTGGGATAATTTATAACTATTAGCTCCACCAACAAGGGCTTCAACTCTTCCCAGATCTTTGAGGTGGTCATGCATATGTATCACATTCCCATATCCCACTTCCATGAGAGACCTATTTTCTAAACTTTGAAACCCCAACCTGCCTCCCCAACCTGAGCCATTCCATATTCTGATGGAGGTATCCCTATCTTGTCCTATTAAAAAACATGCAATATATAAGAAAATATTTTTTTCTCCACATCAAGGACTTCGTAACTAATTTGAAGCCTTTCTTGTATCTCATTTGGAAGTATCCTTTCAAGTTTATCTTCTCATTTGGAAGTATCCTTTCAAGTTTATTTAATTCCTCCTTCTAATAAACTATGTCATTATTACCATATAGAAGTTCCCCGAACACTTTTAAAGACAAAGGCAATCCATTGCAAGCGTTCACAAACTTCAGAATCAAATATCCAAATCCTTGGAGTGAATAGGATTGTCTGAAGGCATGCTAGCAGAAGAGCTCCATTGAGTTTTGTTTATTAAGCCCATTTAACTTATAAATGGATTATTTTTCTACTCCTAATCTGGTGAGAATATCCTTATCTCAAGATGTAATCAATATAAAGCTATTTGAGTGGATGGAAGTTTGATTTGGCGCAAGTGCATCAACCTGATCCACCTTGTCTACATCATCTAAAATTAATAAAATCCGCTAAGAGGACAGATGATATTTAAGCATTTCTATAGCTTCATCCTTATTATGTATTTGCATGCTAGTCAAAAAGATAAGGGAAATATATTTCACACACTCAATACTAATCATTGTACCATATTTTGATATCATAAGGGATTGAGATATGATTCATTTGTATGCATGTGGGTTTTCACTCTACTTGTTGGAAGTGAGCCTACACTTTTAATTGGGAGCTAAGTGTTGTTGTTATTTAGGTCAAAGGACAAACATAATTGATAATCCAAGGATCCTACATATCTCCTTGAGCCACGGATCAACCCTAAAATATAATGGCATGCTGCCATTGCATTCATAGTTGTTATGTACCCTATGACTTTCTCTAGGTTAAAAAAGGGCTCAAGAGATGTGAGATGGAAATGGAAGAAACCAAGGAAGTTGTAAGGATTGTGTCTATGAAGTGTTAGCATTGGCTAGATGTATGGTAGGAAAATTGGTTGATAGATCATCAAAAGAAAAACAAATCCATGACAAAGTCAAGGTCTTTATTCACTCACACTCATAAAGACATTTCAAACTAGAGGAATATCCGTGCTCTATTTGCACCAGGGTCGAGAAGATATTGACACATTTGGATATTCCTATTGAGGAAGACTCTTCTTCACCCTTAGCTTGCATGGTCTTTGGACTCACCCTTGTGGTATTTGAAAATGTCAAGGAATACACTAAATAAGCAACCTAACCTCAAAACAATGTAGTCAAGGTCGAGGGAGAAACACTACAACAAAACAAGACAATAGCCTCGGATTTTGTGTCACTTTTTAGTGTAATATTTTTTTTTCCAATTTTGGCCTCAACAGTGGGCACTAAATCTAGTGGTACACAAAATTTTGAATTTGCGCTGACTTATGTGCCGGTTTTAGCACCAAGTTTAGCATCGAGTTTGTTGTGCGCCTTGTTTAGCGTCGAGTATAGCTTCCCTATTAGCGTCAGGTAAAGCTTTTGATTTTGCTTCCATTTTGACTTCCTTATTAGCACCAAGTGGTGCTTCTTGTAGTGTCAAGTTTTTTTTCCTTTTAATGACGTGTTTTACTTCCTTTTTAATGCTAGGTTTTGTATCCATTTTTGCTTCCAATAGGGCTTCCACTATTGGTTCCTTTTTTGCGTATAGTATTGCTTCCCTTATATCTTCCTTTTTTCATCCAACATTGATTCCATTATAGCTTCCATTTTTCTTTTGGTATTGCTTCCATTATAGATTCCATGTTTGCTTCCTATATGATGTTGGGTTTTGCTTCTTATTTGGCATGAATTTCGCTTCCTATTTAGTGCTAGTTTCACTTCCTTTTCGGCACCAGGGTTTGCTTCCTTTTAGTGTCGAGATTTATTCCCTTTTTGATGCTAGGTTTTTCTTCCAATATGAATTCCATTATTGCTTCCTTTTTTGCTTCTAGTATTGATTCCCTTATAGATTCATTTTTTGCTTCCAACATTGCATCCATTATAGCTTCCATGTTTTCTTATGGTATTGGTTCCATTATAGCTTCCATGTTTGCTTCAGGTATTGCTTCCATTATAGCTTCCATGTTTGCTTCTGTTATTGCTTCCATTATAGCTTCCATGTTTGCTTCCTATGTGATGCAAGGTTTTGCTTCTTAATTGGCACTGGATTTTTCTTCTTATTTAGCAACTAGGCATGCTTCCTTTTTAACACCAAGTTTTTCTTTCTTTTAGTGTCGAGTTTTGATTCCTATTTAACACCAATTTTTGCTTCTTATTTAGCACACAATTTAGCTTCCTATTTAGAGTCACAAATAACACCTAGTTTGGCTTCCATTTTCATGCCACATTTTGCTTCCACTTTAGCACCTCATGTTGCTTCATTTATAGCTTCCACTTTATTAATTTCAATTAAATTAAAGAAATATATCATTGTTCTTAAATAACATATATCATTATACAAAAACAAATATTACATTTCAAATTTATAGCATAATATTTATAAAGAAAATTTAGGGAAATGGACAAAATCCATACAAGATCTAGCAAAATCATCATGCTTATTAGATATCCATCAAAAAAACATCCCCAACTTCTAGTATATATAAATTAACAAGATAATTCTTTTAACATCATCATCATCTATAATTATAACAAGTGAAAGTTTAATATACCATTCAATCAATATCATGTCATGGACATCGTTATAGAGATAGTAAAAGCAATAGGTCATTACCAATATCATAAGAAGCAAGATTTTAGTAATTTCAATTAAATAGATTGAATATATCATAATTCTTAAATAACTTAGATCTATATAAAAAAACAAATATAGCATTTCAACTTTATAGCATAACATTTATGAGGAAATTTAATGGAAATTGACAACTTCCAAGCAAACTAGCAAAATCATCATACTTTGTAAATACCCATAAAAGAAACATCGACAACTTTCAATATATATAAATTAACAAGATAATACTGATAACATCATCATCATCTATAATTAAAACAAGTGAAAGTCAAATAT
>LPNX010182106.1:106271-195386 GCA_001517045.1 Pseudotsuga menziesii | reverse complement strand
TGTTCAGAGTTAATGATATTAAGGTTGGTGCAACTTCTCGCAAAGCAATACCTGCCTTGGTTGAACTATTGAAACCTATTCTGGATCATCCAGGTGCTCCTTCCTTGGCACTAGGGCTTTTAACTCAACTATCAATAGATAATAATTCAAACAAGCTTGTAATGGCAGAAGCTAGGGCTATAAAAGCCATAACAAAGTATCTCTCTCTTGGTCCTTAAGATGCTATATAAGAAGCACTGGCAGAGTTATTAAGGATTCTTTTTAGTAGTCCTGAGATACGACGAATTGAGTCTGATGTTGGAGCTATCAATCAGTTGGTTGTAGTATTACGCTTGGGTACCAGGGGATCAAGATACAATGCAGCAAGAGCTTTGGAAGGTATTTTTGCAGAAGACCACATTAAGGTTGGGGAAGCAGCCAAGCATGCTATCAAGCCTCTTGTTGAAATTCTTAGCTCTGGGTCAGAAAATGAACAACGTGCTGCAATTGGTGCATTGATCAAGTTGCTATTTGAAAATCCTTCAAGAGCACTTGTAGTTGTTGATGTTGAAACAAATGCAGTGGATGTGTTATGCCGAATTCTTTCTTCAAATTGCTCAATGGGGCTGAAAGAGGATGCTGCAAAGTTGTGTTGTGTTCTCTTTGGGAATTCAAGAATTATATCTACACTAGCTGCAGCTAGATGTGTTGAACCTCTGGTTTCTCTTCTTGTTACAGAGTTCAGTACAGCCCACCATGCTGTAGTCCATGCTCTTGATAACCTATTAAATGATGAAAAACTGGCAGAGCTTATTGCTACACATGGTGCTGTTGTTCCACTTGTTGGACTTATGTTTGGTGTGAATTATCCTCTTCATGAGGCTGTTATAAATGCCCTGGTGAAGTTAGGCAAAAATTGGCCACTTTGCAAGCTTGATATGATTAAAGTTGGGGTGGTTGAAAACATACCAGAAATTCTTCCAGAAGCACCAGATTCTCTGTGTGCTGTGATGGCAGAATTACTTTGGATAGTGACAAATAATGATAGCATTGTAAAAGGAACATCAGCTACAAAAGTAGTCAATCCTCTTTTCTCAGCTTTAACTCGACCTGACTTTAGTGCTGCAGGGCAGCATAGTGCAATGCAGGTGCTGGTGAATATCTTAGAGAATCCTCAACGGTGTGCTACCTACAAGCTGACACCTTCTCAGGCAGTGAAGCCACTGATTCCTCTATTGGATTCACCATCCCAGGCAGTGCAGCAGCTTGCAGCAGAACTGCTTTCTCATTTACTTCTAAAGGAATACTTGCAGAGGGAAATGATCACTCAAAAGGCAATTGGCCCTCTGGTTCAGGTTCTTGGGTCTGGTATGTCCACTTTGCAACAAAAGGAAATCAAAGCTCTTGAAAGTGTTTCATTAAGCTGTCCAAATGCAATTGTAGATGTGGGTGGAGTTGCTAAGCTGTCAAAGGTGATTCTACATGCTGACCCTCCACTTCCCCGTGCATTCTGGGAATCTGCAGCTTCTGTATTATCAAGTATTTTACAATTCAGTTCCCAGTATTATTTGGAGGTACCTGTTGCAGTCCTAGTAAAAATGCTCTGCTCTGGTTCAGAACCAACTATTGTAGGTGCATTAAATGCCCTTCTTGTTCTGGAGATTGATGATGCATCTACTGCTGAAGCCATGGCAGAAAGTGGCGCCATTGAGGCACTCTTGGAACTTCTTAGGTGTCATCAGTGTGAGGAGGCTACAGCAAGAATCCTGGAATCCTTACTAAATAATGTCAATATAAGAGACTTGAAAGCTACAAAATCAGCAATTTCTCCATTATCTCAGTATTTGCTTGATCCTCAGACTCAGACTCAGCAAGAAAGACTGCTAACTGCTCTTGCACTAGGGGATATATTTCAAAATGAGACTCTGGCATGCACAATAGATGCAATCTCTACCTGTCGTGCACTTGTGAATCTGCTTGAGGACCAACCAACAGAAGAGATGAAGGTGGTTGCCATCTGTGCCTTGCAAAATCTAGTTATGTACAGCCGCTCAAATAAGTGAGCAGTTGCAGAAGCTAGCGGAATTCAGGTTGTCCTTGACCTTATCAGCTCTAGTGATCCTGATAAGGAAATCCAGGCAGTTATTTTTATAAAGCTTATGTTCTAAAGTACTACCGTTCAGGAATATGCCTCTAGTGACACTGTCCGAGCTTTCGTTGCTGCCATTGAAAAGGACTTATGGGCCATGGAAACTATAAGTGAAGATTATTTGAAAGCATTAAATGCTCTGTTAGGCAATTTTCCAAGGCTCAAAGCAATGGATCAAGCTACAAATTGCATCCCTCATTTAGTTGCTGCCTTGAAGTCTGGGCCAGAAGCAACTCAGGAAGTAGCCTTGGATTCACTTTTTCTTCTTAGATAAGCCTTGTCAACATGTACAGCTAAATTTGGAAAAGATCAAGTTGTTGCTGCAACAGAGGCTATTCCAATTCTTTAGTATTTGATTCAATCAGGACCGCGTCGTTTTCAAGAAAAGGCAGAGCTCCTCTTGCAATTCCTACCAGGAACTCTATTGGTAACTATCAAGCGAGGCATAAACCTGAAGCAGTCAATGAGAAACCCAAGCGCATACTGCAAACTTACACTTGGGAATGGTCCACTAAGGCAAACTAAGGTTGTGTCAACTGGTCCAACTCCGGAATGGGATGAAGTTTTTGCTTGGGCTTTTGACAGCCCACCGAAAGGTCAAAAGCTTCACATATCTTGCAAGAAAAAGAGTAGCTTTGGGAAGAGCTCATTTGAGAAGGTCACCATTCAGATTGACTATGTTGTCATGTTGGGAGAGATTGCTGGCGAGTACACTCTCTTACCAGACAAGAATAAGGTGGGCCAATCATGGAGTCTAGAAATTGAATTCCAATGGTCAAACAAGTGATTTTTGGGACAAGTATGCACATTCTTGTTTATAATTGTAATTTAAGTGTTAAGGTCTGCAGTTATGGCAGAAAGGATTTTTGTACTCTAGTGTTTGCCTTTTAAGAAATTGTTCCTTGCAACAAAGTCTTACATCCATTTGTTGCAATATGACTGAAGTTGCAATATAGCACATAAAGGAGAAACTATTCTCATCGAAGTCCTACTGTGTCCCATACACAATTTGTAAAATATATTCATGCGTGTAAGCTACCCACAAGGTTCATTCCAAGTAACAAGGACTGTGCTAGTGTAACAACTCTTTATTAGCGAATTGACATGTTGTTATTTATAATCTGTCTACATATGTAATGTAATGTAAATATTTATAGCGGCTACACAAGTCATACACTTTTTAACAAAGGGAACAGTAAAATTAAATGAAAAGTGTACAAAGTTGTGACGAGAATCCTGTAGATCCATGGTCTCAGGGATTTAGGAACAATGACCACAATAAAATTTTAAATCAAACTGTCTTAAGTGTCTGAACATTGATTAAGCAATAATTCATCATAAAAGAGAAACCATTCTCAACATAGTCCAACTGAATGCCCCCAACACAATTTCTAAGATCTACTCATTATAGTACTAAGTTAACTAGTAATGGCTATTAATGAATCCATTGAATTGGTACGTTCTTATTTACAAAATATCTGTACATGTGTAATGGGAATGTTTATTGATACAATCTGACTTCCTCACAAACATATCATGCAAAAATTCACAAGAAATGCCATCTGATAAAACTCCTTACACACCAATGACTATTAAAAATTCACAAGACATACCCGCAAGGCAGTTCATGCTTTCTATCAGGATCTCCAAAATCCAATTCGCTTATGTGGTCGCTATTAGAGCTCGTACCATACATCAGCACAGGAAAATATTTATTGGTTGTGTCATATACATTTATAATGATGGCCAAGTTTCTTGGAAGCTGATGTAACAAATTCTCTACCAATGACTCTACATCAAAGGTTCCACCCAAGTACCTCGAAATATTAGAGGAAATATGTCGATAAGTCATTTTAAGGAAATAACACATCAAACAAAAAAAATAAATGTTTAAAATTGAACAAAAATGGCCAGTATCCATTTCACCAACACAAATTCCTGAAAAACATCAGTCCACTATACAGGAACCAAATCACACTGAATTGGGACATTTGCACTAAAATTTGAGCCCATAAATAAATATTGTTATGATTGCAAGGTAGAGGGATTTGCACTGTCTAACATACATACATACAAACTATGTTAGTAAGTTGGTCACAGAGTCTCTTCCTCAAACTTGGAGGTAAGTAGGAAGTAAGCAACCTGCTATATGTCTCTTTACAAGATTTATCTCAAGCAAGATAATGGCAAAGACCAAACATCTCCTGACACAAGAGGGCTAGGAATATTTAATCCTCGTCTGCCTTTGAGACTTGGAGTGAGTTGTGAGACTCCATAAGAAGGCAAGATCTTCCCTCTAATCTCGTAGTATTGTGAGCATTGGAAGGTAAGAGTCTGAATACATCTGCTGACATTTTCAGATGCTCTACGCAAGGAATTAAGTGTTCAGGTGGAGCTAACACATTCAAGTAAGGTCCACCTTGTTGATGGTCATTAGAGATCCCACAAGTTGCATTGCCCTTCACCAGCCTTAGATGTAATGTTTGAGAATTTTGTGGCTCCAAGTAAGCATCCTCTACAACCACCTTAGAACAAGAATCTTCACATATTATATGATCCTACAATACCCTGGAGTATAAAGTTAGATTCTGTGGCCGAATTACAACATCCACTTGAGCAAGCATGGGTTCTCTAATTCTGTTATCTGACCAGCAAACCTTTGTTATCAGCAAGGATATTTTTCAATAAAAGACAATCAAATAATGAAAATATAACTAGCAAAGCAGAGAAAACAAATCTGATTACTAATAACCATTTATCATTATGATGCAGCAACAACCTAGAACTTCACCATCCCTAGGAGATTTAATAAGGAGATAAGCAACACCAACACGATCAAAATTTCCAGCAGGTGGTGTTATAAGGAACTCATACCATCCAAAATGACAAACAACAACCTTTAACACAAACGATATACAATAAACAATTTTTTTAGGCCACCATTTTTTTAAAGAAACAATTAAACCAAATTAACAACATATGGGAATTTGATAACCATATTGCAATTGCATATTAATATCCTTAGATCTATATATCCTTCGGGCATGCTTCACTTAATTTGGGATCAAACACGTTGAATGAATGTTGCCATTATTAACTGAACTATTGTCTAGTCTGCTATAGAAGTAATTGAAAACAAAATAAATGTTGTTTCTAGAATTAGTTACTGTTTACAACCATGCAATAATAATTTAATGCAATGAAAAGTAGGAAAACCCTCCTATACCTTTCGAAACTGTAAAGAGGAATTAAAATTGAAGGCTTACCTTGTCCCTTTTGAGGAGATAACCAAGAAATGTTTCAAATTCAGATACTTGTTTCCGATTCTTCCCAGCTGCATGAAAATAAACCCGAGGAAACTTTAACAGTGGAAGAACTACCGCTGGAGTCATGTCTGTAATGTGTAAGGCTGGAAGGATGCAAAGGAAACTCAATCTTAGACACTCTGCATGTATAATTCTTAAATAATATAGGAAAATTGTAATAAATTCAACTATCTGGTGCACACCATAGAATAATACATTTCGGTAAAAAATGGGAAGAGAAAAAAACAAGATAAATATATTACTGTCCAACAAATGACCAAAAAGGTAGGTCAAAGAAACTGAAAAGAGTACAATCAGCAATTATGCCTATATATGTACTAAGGGCTACTACAAAAGCATGAAGTAAGCTAAACTAACTGATAAATGAGTTAGCCATGAAAGAGCATGATCAAGTCATGCTAGAGGAAAGAAAAGATGCATGTTCTAGGTATAACAGTGAAGCCCTAATTAGCATCATAGGCTGGAATAAAAAAGAATAAAAAGAATTATATATTATCTAGAAATCAACCCTTTCTAACATATAAATTTATTTGGCTCCTGAAGGCAGCCTAGAAGATAAGTATGTTATAGCATGTCGCATGCCAGTTTATACAGCAAGTTCACTTAGTGAGATTATATTTCCTTGCACTCATAATTGAGAGTCACTCTAACCTACCTAATCATGGCAGAATAAACAACTTATCCACAACAAAAACATTTATAGGCTATTAAAAAATAATGATGTACTTCAACATCAGATGACCATATACATGCATTAGATGGTATTGCATGTGTACATGTTTAAAATTGTTCATCATTCTGTAAACCCTACAAGAATTGAGTCTAGCCAGGGAAGTTGAGACAAGTGATATCCTCCCCACATAGGATCAATTCCCACATTGACATCTTGAGCTCTTAATGCTGAAGAAGAATACAATTTACCATGGGTAACATCTTCGAAACAAGGCAAAAGTTGGAACTTCCTAGTGGGTGAAGGGTTTCCCAAGGATATGTATTTCATAGTTTTTAAAAACATATATACTGAATGCCTACAAAGGTCTACTAAGTTTGCAACAAATAACAGCCTCTTAAAATAAATAAGAGGCAATACAATTATTATTCGTTCTTTTGATTCAAAGGAAAGGCTAACAAGACTCTTATATGTAAAGAAAATATGGAAAGCATTCTGAATATTGTGAATAGACATAAATTTATATAATTGTTGAATTACTTTCTGGTCAACAATTACAGTAATACATTAATAGTCAATTAACCAATCACTTTCAAATTCATGTCCAAGCATTATAAAAACTTAACTTGGATGATTTTTTTTACAGAATAAGCAATCTGCAACTGACAATGTAATCTCATCGATGTGAAATTATGCTGATATAATTTGGGGTTATGTTGGGTCTCTTTTTTAAACCCAAAGAAGAAATCTGTCCTTTTGGCAGGATGAAAATAAAAAAATTTATTATCTTTTAATAAAATCATGCAAGAAAACTAAACCTTCAGAAAATGTACACAAGTCACCTAAAGTGTTGGATATCGGCAAAGGTAATTTAATTTATCAGATACTCTTTAAATGTACACAAGTCACCTAATGTTTCATATATTCAAATTAAATTACCTTTTCCTTTGAAATTAATTAATTTGTAGTTACCTTTTCAGTGTTGACATAATCTCCCATTACCTTTTCCTTTGTATTCTTCTTAGAATCAACCTGCTTCAACTCCAACCGATATAAAGCATGAGAATCGCAGTTATCCATTTCATACTCATAAAGATGCCATTCGAACTAATTTGATGGCTGAGGATCTATGTAATATGAACTCTTCATCCCACCAATTTCCTTCATGACTTGCTTTCTTGATTCATGCCATCCATGACCATTATAATCTGGCAATGATCATTGCTTTCTATTTCCACTCTCAAGATCCCTTTGTGGCTTGTCAAAAAAGAGCCACTCTCTAATAACTTCCGCTTGAAGAACAAACAAGTCAAAGAGCTCTGCAAAAATAAGACAAACACCAGACAATGAAGAAACTATAATACCTTATGTATCTAATCAAAGTACCCTTATCAACAAATTTAGTTTCTCTAAAAACAATAAGCTCCTATGAGACTTTAAAAAATCATGTTATCCATGACTTTTAAAGTCATTTTTATTTGTATTTTTCCATAAATGTGTAAGTACATGCAATAGGTATTCCTACTGTAATATGTTAATACCATACCAGGTGCATTCCAGGGTGTTTTTTTGTTGCGGCACCTTCACATTCAGGAATCCCAAAATATTTTACCATAGTTTTAGCACCAAGGGAAGCAAAGAGAAGGCCATCCTTCAGGTCAATGCCTCCAGGTCGTAAAACAGGTCCCATGCCTGGTGGACCTTCATTAAAAGCCACCATTCCATGAAAATTGCTACAATAGTCTTGGCACCAGTCTGATCCTTGAGCAGGCCTAGGACAATCCCAAAGGGAACATTTGGGGCCTAAGAAAGCCTCAAGAGGAGGAGAAATTCCTGGGCATGGACCTTGAAATTTAGGTATATTCTCTTCCTCAACCTCAGGGTCTAAAGAGAGGCTTAGATTATGATCAAAATCTTGATTCATCTGGGCCGCTACTTCCAAGCCCTCATCAGTAGTTTGCAGTAATGATTCTGTATGAATGTTTTTAGACCTACTAGTCCCATCAATGTTTTGTGCTTCTGCATTAGCGTGGTCCACATAGAAGTCCTAAAGACAACCAAAATGTACAATTTTTCAGAACAATCTCAAATTATTTCTAACAACTGTACACTAAGATTATGAAGAATCATTTGGCAACACCTTTCTCATTTCATTGGGTGGAATCGCCTCCTGAAAACTAGATGGATTAGCAGCTTCAAGGGTATTTTCATTAAGTTGAAGCTTAGAGCTATATGGTGCTGCAAGAATACTGGTAGCATCATCTTCCTCTTCATGAAGTTGCAACAAATGCCACATATCACAAGACAAATCTGACGAACATAGGCTTGCTTCCTGTATAATAAACTCAAACAATAAGAATAATGAACTATTTGATAAACAACTTATTATATCCATATCTTGATATGTTAACTCTTGTTGCTTGTTGCAAATACTAGACTTTAGCATTATACATAGAATAACGATTGAAGAGGTCAACAGAACAAATAAACGATACAAGGAAAACATAATAGCACCTTCATCTGATAACCATGAGCCCAGGAAGGTCATAAACCTTTACTTCAATAGGATACAAAGTTGATTCAAAGAATTATCTACAATGTATTGACCCTTCTATTGTTCTTACTGAATGAAAATAAATAAGAATAAACAGAGTTTGGAAAATATGTTAGAAAGTGACCAGCATTGATGTAGTAGGTGATTCCTCATGTAGCTTAGCTTTGCATTCCCCCGGCAATTGATGAACCTACTCCTCCAAAACTAGAGCATTATTGACTCGACTCTCTTTCCTGACCTATTGTAGGTCAGTGAACATTCCCTATAAGTCATCAACCCTATTTTTGGCCTTAGTCTTGAATAACTGATGAGTTGTTGATTTTGGCATGCTCTTTGACCTTTTCCTCATCATCTGAAACTTATCAATTCTAGTGCAATCTAACTAATGTATGATGCACAATCCTCAAAATATTCTTACTGAATCACTGCTAGAATTAGACATGGTTCCTTCTGCAAGGTGTTTTATAATCGACTTGACATCATGCAAAATCTCAAAGATTTGTCTCAGCAAGTTTCTTAACAAAATATCTAGTGGAAATGAACTATGATCCCAGTGAATTGACTGGTCTAATCACCATGCAGCCTTTTCCAAAATTGTTAAGGGAACAAATTCATCTCTTCTTCAAATAACTTGTCTATTGGAAGTTTCATCTTGGTCTGTCTTAAGGGCACTTTCCTATAAAAGTCACAATCTTCAAAAAAATCTACACGGGCTATCCGTGATGTCTGAAACCAACTCTACCCCTCGGCTAAAATGCCTGATGGATGACCATTTTCTCAAACAAAAACCAACCCATATGTCTCACCACTTGATGCAAACTCTACTACCCACTAATTCATCCAATATTCTACTTCAATAAATCATATATAATATTTGCAAAATGTTTGACTGATCTTCAGTCTCAATTATGAACTATTCAACAGGTTACTCAAATAAATTGGTGCCTGGATCCCATATTGTTCATTTCAAAACATTAAGCCCTTTCTTTTGAATGACCGTAATCTTTCACAAAGATCAAATTTATTAATAGATGAAGGAATTTGTAACCCCAATAACCCAGCATAAGCAATCTCAGGAAGATATTTAAAATCCATTGCTAATATAAATGTAATCTCGGGAATATCTTCAAAAAACTCTACCACTATACTCTTTAATTTCTATAATCTCATTACCAGTTTCCAATCCAAGACTTGACAAGTGATTCAAACTGCTGTGAGATTCAAAATAAAAACAAAAAATTATGCTACGGCCAACTCTGTATCATTCAATCGCATCAGAAACCCATCAAACACCAAATCCTACTGAAAACATTAATTTGTTGTGCAAAACCCCAAAAAACTCAATTTGAGTTCATTAGTAACGATTGTTTGAGGCCTTGATTATGCAAATCAAAAGTAAGGTTCGAATCCGAGGCACTTCCAACACAAACTAAAACGCTGATCTTATCAAAACCCAAAAACCCAGGTCAACTAACAAATAAGACTTGAAAATAAATAAGAAGAACCTCGTATTAAGGTCGTTTTGCTCCATTTTCCAAGCATCTTTCTATGCAAAAATTTGATGATTCCTTTCTCCAGCAATCCAAAAAGAATTTCAGGGTAGATAAAGGGAAAGACACCTTCAAATAATGAACAATTGAACTTGGCGGTAAAAAACAGGCTCGCGGGAATGTTGTTTTGTCTATACATTGGTCAAATGACAAAAGGTCTCAAAAAGTAAAAAGAAATGAGCAAACCACTAAAATATATAATTCTTTCTATCACTGTTTTCAATACTATGATATTATTAAGTAGAATGGTACATGCAATTTTAAGAATTAGTTTCCAGTCTTGGATGGTTTGCCACATCTCAAGTATTAGTGGTTGGCCAATATATGACAAACAAAGTTAAACTCTGTCATGTACCTAAACATCAATATTGGTGAAAGTAAGTGTACAAGGCCATTTAAAGTGTAAGGATTAATATTTTGTAAATAAATTTAATAAACATTAATATAGCAACAAAATCCCTTCATTGCTGGATTATTTTCTCCCTTTACTATTAGATTGTTTCGCCCCCTTCACTACTAGAAATATAATGGTAAAAATAAGAGGCTAATTTTCCCATTTAATTGCATGAGAATGTGAGGTAAGTGAAGGATTAGGGTTTGGGGGGAGGAACCCACCCTTTCCTTGTTATTTTTAGTTTTGTAAGAATAAAATTTAGCATTTTTTTGTAGATAATGTGGCCCTTGAGAACCCAAAAGAACCAAAAATTACCCAAAAGAACCAAAACGTACCCAAAAGAACCTAAAAACAAGGTTCAAGTACCCTTTTGGGGTCAACTCCCCACTTGATAGCTAGGAAGAGCCAAGTACTTCATAGAAGAACACAGTTCATTTGGGTTCTTCTGCATGAAAACATATTCGTCGATGGGATTACTAAGGAAATTGTTTGATATATTAAAGGAAACACTTGTTAAATGGGCTCTGTTACAATAATTAGTTGTCTCAATCTTGATTCCAAACAGTCCCTGAATCTGGAATTTTATCAACCTAAACCATTTCCAATCAGCCACTCTATAAAACCCATCTGTTTTCCAGCGAAATGAAAAGTAATGTTTTACTGAAACCCAAAATGTTATCACCCCCAATTACGCTTCACCTTGCCGCCATAACTTTCCTCTTGAGACAAAAAAAAAATTGAAATGAAAAGGAAAAGAAAAAAAATGGTAGAATAGAGACCTAATTAAATTATTATCTTAAAAAATTGTTTCAAAACCACTCCTAGTTTAGTAGTGTATCAAACTTTTTTTATCATGATAGTTAAATTGGTGTCAATAGATAAGTTGTCACACATGAGGAGTTCTATAATTTACTAAATTCTAACACGGCAGATGGATTCAGAGACCCCCTTTGAATCCACATGTCGTGTTAGAATTTAGTAAATTGTACAAATTCATTGCCAAAATTGTAATTTTCCATTGCTGGAGTGACACAACTAAAAATAACCAAATAATGACCAATTGTTGTGTGGTCAGTTTTAGTCTAAATACCCCGTGACCAAATTTGGTCATTTATCTTGGTATTTTCAGTTTAGTTTTTACACGTGACCAAAAGTGGTCATTTGTCTTGGTCTTTTTTAGTTAGCTCACATAAATTTATCAATTTTGGTCATTTATCCCTTGAAAAAAATTGCGGTGACCAAAAGTTTTGGTCCCTAGTCACTAATCTCTCATTTTCCACTAGTGATGATCAGATATAAGTGCAGGGCCATTCTGATGTGATTGAGGGATGTGTTTCCACTTGATCAGATATAAGGTCTGATTCCATTCTCTGGGAGAATGGAGGCACCTAGTCAGTTACCAGGAATCCTCAACCTAGGGTTGAGAGCTTTTTCGACATGTAGGCTCGATTGGTTCCTTGCATGGTTGAATGTAAGTGTAGAGCCCTTTCAACATGTAGGCTGGATTGGTTCCTCGCATGGTCAAATGTAAGTGCAGAGCCCTTTTGACATGTAGGATGGATTGGTTCCTCACATGGTCGAATGTAAGTACAGATCCCTTTCGACATGTAGGTTGGATTGGTTCCTCGCATGGTCAAATGTAAGTGCAAATCCCTTTTGACATGTAGGCTATATTGGTTCCTCGCATGGTTGAATGTAATTGATGAGCCCTTCCTTGGATAGTGTATGGTGTGCCCGACTATGCCAGAGGATATAAGTGTTGTGCCTTTCCTTAGATAGTGGATGGTGTGCCCTGCTATGCTAGAGGATATAAGTACTATGCCTTTCTATGGATAGTAGAGGATGTGTCCCACTATGCCAGTAGATGTAATGGATGATCCTTTCCATGGATGATAGATGGTATTTCCTATCATGCCAGTGGATGTGATTGTTGGGCCTTTCTGACATATATGATTGGATTGGTTCCTCTCATAGTCAGATGTGAGTGTTGGGCATGCCTTTTTGACATGGTGTTGGATGTGTTCCTCTGATGGTCAGATGTAAGTGTTGGGTGGGCCATTATGACTTACGGTCAGATATAAGCGCTAAAGAAGACCTACATGGAGACTAGGCCTACAACTAGTATGAAAAAGGGATGGCTCTATAGAACTTCCTATTACGAGAATAATCATGAGATAACACCCGTGATGATGATCCAGCAGTGATGATGATCTAGATCTAGAGATGATCGAGATCCTCTGATGTTCCATATCCAATGATGATCCAGATCCAATGATGATGATCCAGATCGAGTGATGTTCCAGATCCAGTGATGAAGATGAATTGAAGATGAAGCTGACAAGATGATCCAGATGATACAGAGAAGAAGACTTATGCTAATAAATTGTGTCAAGAGAATACCTTCCTAGTTAAGAGGGAGTGTTGATGTATTTGTAAATTTGGAATGTATTCATCCATATATCTTATGTATTATACCTCGATGTTTATTACAGGAAGTGTCTATAATGTATTTGAGTCATGTCATGCCCCGATGTTCCTATCGGGAGATTAAATAATGTAAACAAGTCATGTCAAGTCATTAAGGTTAACCCTCCATTGTAAGTCGGGGCAATAGTCCCCACAATTGTGTCAAGGTTAACCCTCCTTGTTGATCAGAGGGTAAAGTCCCCAAAGTTGTGGGGAACTAGGGTTATTAGACTCTCCTAGAGATGTTGGCCCTAGTAAGTAATTGTTAAGTGGGGCCGACATGTTAAAGTGGACATTAAGTGAACGAAATAATATAAATAGAGAGTGAGCCTCTCTATTTATCACACACTCACTCACTCACTGGGGCACATGAGTGAGAGAGAAGAATTTGGGATCAAAGAGAGAGACTACTGCTGTTGGGAGATCATGTTTATGTTTTCGGGTTTTACTTTTGGTGTTGATTCTATCTCTGAGGAAGTTGCGGGGTTTTCTCCTTTATGGTTTCCCCGAGGAAAATATTTTGTGTCCATTGTCTATTGTGTTTGATTTCTATGCTTTTTATTCTCTCAGTTAAAGATACTAAGATAAAGCTAGCTTGAATGATAAAAATACAACATCTGGTACGAAAACCACATGTGATACCAATCAGTCGCAAAATAACCGTTAAGTTTCGTTGACCAGTCCCTGCTTAGTATTAATCCATAAGCCTCAGGTATATGTACCACCATGATATCTATGAATTGGCACACCCTCGGACCTGCAGACAATCTAATTAGCACATATTTGATCTCCCCTATAACCTTAACAACAGACCTATCCAGTTGAATGATATGAGAGGGGGATGGTGTCGGTTGACCATTGATCTTCTTACAGATAGATAAAGGCATAACATTAGATGAGGCTCCAGAATCTACCAAACAATTATACACATTGTTGTTGAAAATTTCAAATGTTGATAGGAAAGGAAAAGTCTGGAATTTTGACTTTCCACTAATACTTGCATCATTTATATTAGTATTTGATTCTATGGCTTATGCAGAACTACTTGGTTGTGGGTCAATGCTTCCAACAATTTCTTTATCTACTGAGGAAGATTACATAATTCAAATAAAGAAATATTTTATTTGGTTTTCTTAATATCTTCCACAATATTATATCTCATGTTTTATTCTTTAGTACTTTCTATTTTGTTTGCCATGGTTTTCATAGGTTTATTCATTGCTGGGTTAGTTTCTTTTATGTTTCCTAGATTAACCTTATGTTTCATCAGAGTAGCGCTGATAATTTTCTTCATGGTTTCCTTTATTTTATTTGTCTTAGGCAGCACTAAACTTTGATCCACCACCGGTCCTTTACTCATTGTTGTAACATTCACTAATAATACTTCGATCTCCTCAATATACTCTTCGTCGCTCAGTCCCAATGTGGTTGCCCAATACCATAACACCATCGTGGTTTCTTCATTTATTTCATCTGGCTCATTTGTTTGGTCTTCTTCTTCTTCTGGATCTGTCAATTGAGCATCTAATAATTGATTCGTTACAAAAGTCATTGAATTTATCCGTTGTGGACAACTTTTTTTAGAATGGTGTTCTTGATGAAATGTACAGAAATGATCCATGCCAACTTCATTAAAATTCAAAACAGTAGAATTAAGTAGAGGTGGTTGGGGCTGTCCACTTTCTTCTATTTTCTTGTAATAGGGCTTGAATGGATTTCTTGATGAACTAGATCCCTTCTCTTTTTCCAAGTCTATTATTTTTTTTGATAACTTCTGCACCATTTTGACCACATTTTCCAACTCATTTGAATGTTCTTCTTTAGGTCTAGTTAATAGCAAAGGATTTTTACTAGTTGTTTTTTTCACTTCTGGTTTTGAAGTATGTCTTGTGATACTATTTAGATCAGCTTCTATCTTCTTGGCTTCTTCATAATTTTCTACCAATGTAGCCTTAACCGCTCTTTTTATAAACATCGCTATGGGTGGATATAGTGATGTTGTATAATATTCTACCAAAGAATCCTCAACTAGTTTTGTTGTAGCACTAAAACTGTTTAAAAGAGTAGTGAATCATTGATTGAATTCTTGAACTTTCTATTTCTTTTCCATCTTCATAGACAATAATTCTTTCATGAGCATGGCTATAGTTTTCTGGTTGCCAAATTTACATATGAATACTCTTTCAAATCCCTCCCAGTTTGCTATTGAATTAGAATGTAGACTAAAAATTCATGAGGATGCTCTGGGCTCAAAAGTATATGGGAATAGTCTACAGACTACATCCTCATGTTCAACGTTCAAAAGGTTTAGTGCGAGATAAAAAAAATTGAGATGATCTTCAATAGAAACACCCTTTCCAGGATCGAACTTTGGTAGTACTCTTTCCAGGTTCTTAGGTAAATCATGCAAAGCCAGATTGAGTGGTGTCCTGGCTCTCCTTCCATAACTCGATGCAGAGATTGTGGTGGTGAATGCAGAAATGATTGAACTGTAGGGGATTCAGGTCCTAACTGATCGAGAGATTGGGTGATTTCTTGGAGAGAAAAATCTACCCATTCTTCCAAATTTTCCACAAGTACTAAATCTCGAGTGTATGAGACTTCTTTCTTTGGAGCTCACCTTCTGGGTAACGCAGGAATTTATTTCAACACACTGAGATTCTTAACATACGATCACATATTCCTACAAAAATGATAAACTTCTTCAAATGGGGCAGCATATAAAGATTATGTACCCTTTCTTGTTCTTCAGATTCAAGAATGAAATATTCTAGGAAAGTTTTTTCAGATGTAGTTCCAATGGAATATTTTCTCACAAACAAAATTCCTTAGTCAGCCATGCACTGACAACCCTCCTTCTAGCGCCAAATTTGTTGATGCCTAGAAAAATACCAGGTATCGATAGTAGGGATTCTCCCCAGTAATCGATCCCAATTAGATTTTCCATCATTTGGTATCGGGAATCCATCTAGTTAACGGTCCGGCTACTATAGATTAATGTGTTTGTAAATGTTTTATCGGTTACAGCCCGATTCACTATTTATGTTGCTTTCCTTAATTAAATGATGAAATGCAAATGCCTAAACTAAATGCAGGTAATTGATAAACATAAACCTCACAAGTGATGCGTAGGTTCTTACCTCCCATATTATCGTTCCTACTTTCTCAATTACCTTTTAAATCTAAGACTGAGCTAATATATTCTATTCTAGTTTACTCTATCCCCGTAGAGAGTAGATTTAAAATTAGAGCAATGTATTGTAACTATTCATACTAATCTCATAGATAGATGTTTCAATTTCATATGAATATTCACAACATAAATATTATCAACGAAAGCTCTAATATAGTAAAACATTCATTACTCATTTCATACACAAACATTTACAAAGAAAGCAAAAAATCATTCATAACCAAAGAAGTAATTTAGAGAATTTAGAACGATCTCACAGTTGTATGGGAACAAGAAGAAGTAATTCCACATTGTAAAATTCCACACATCTCAAGAAAATTCCTGTGCAGGACTTTCCCAGTAAGTAGGTCCTTTTTTATTAGCAGAAAATTGAGTTCTCTTACAAAATAGTCCAGCCCTTCCTTGTGCTAGAAAAAGTCCCTTTACTCTACTCCCTATCTCTACTTATATTACAATTACAATTCGTCATCTAGTGACTCTTCGATTACCCTAACCCTAGGGATTCCAAAATTTGTCCTCTAGTGCTTTACATTAGGAAAATGGCAAAAGTCTATAAAAGACAAAACTTTCAAGTGGGCCTTGCCAGGCTCGAAACATACGCTCCCCATGTGTTACCCTCTTCTGCAATAGTTTTGTAGTTTATTGGCTCTAGTACTTGCACGGTCACTTCATGCATTGTCAGCTATGTCTCTATGCATGTCACTTTTTCTAAGGCGGACCTACACGCGTCTTCTAAAATGTAAGCACTGACAGAATCCTGCTCAACCCAAGTGTTAATATCTTCTTCATTTAAAACTTCTATTTTCTGGATATATTGTATGTCTTCTTGTAGTATTTCTTGCAAATGCGCCATATGTTGGTCCTTCTTTGGAAGATCAGTGACCTTTGGAACCAAAGAAAGTTGTCATTTATCGTGGAATTTAATGTATCCTTTTATAGAAGTCCTCACATTTTTCCAAACTTTTGGCAATTTCATTGTTTAACCTCAGGGAGGCTTTGCTGCAAAATTCTAGAAGTTCTATTTCTTTTTTTATGCCTTCGACTATTTTTTTGTGGCAGATGTTCCAGAAAATTTGAGTTAGCTTCTATCTAGGTAAACTAGATTTTGACCTTTTCTCTAGACTCCATCTGTCCTTTTCTAAAATTCAGTGATTCTGCTCCAATCACCTTTATTGTTGTCATTATTAGCCTTACTTTATAAATCTCACCTATGAGATTAACGTGATCCTGATGTATCTTTCTTTTAATTTTATGGGCTTGGTCACAAAAAGGAGTGATGTCATGATTTTTCTCATTAGATATCTTTAGTTGATTTTCTAGAGATCCCTTTTGCTCCACTGATTCTTCTACTCAGGGTTTACAATTCTTCAAGATGTTGGCTTGCCGCAGATTCTCTTGACTCCAATTGTGAGATTCTGGCTTCAAAATAATTTCTCTCACCCTCCATTATTACTAATTGGGCATTCATTGCTTCCTTCTATGTCTCCAAAGTATGGTACTCACTTTTGAGTCTTTCCTTTCGGATAATATGGAATCATGCTTCCTTTTTAAATATATTCCCTCTCCTCGTAGTTTCATCACATTATCCTTCAGCTTAAACTTCTTGTCCTTGTTCTGCTCCACGTATTCCATCAATCGATCAACGTTGTCGTCGCTGTCTTGCGCAGCTACTATATTTACTGAGGCCATGATTTTGGGGTATTTTTTAGTACCCTCCATTATGGTTTCTTCAATGAATATGACCACATCGGCTTGCGTTCCCATCTTTAACTGCTTCTCTGACGTTCTTGTGATGGTATTCCTTGATTTATAAAAAATTATGGTATCTAAGTGAGCTACTGTGTGCTTCTTGGAGTAAATGTACTAATCCCAAGCTCTAAAAAAAGAATATGACCGCTTGTGATTATTTCACTTGATGAAGCAGGAGGTTCTAGGTCCACTGGGTCATTCTGGGTTGTCTCGCGATCCAAATCTTCCCTAATATTGTCCTCTTCTTCTTTTATTCTTAGTTCTCCGGCTTCTTCTTTGGCTTCCTTTTGTGCTCTTTATTCTTCTTCTTTATTTAATCTCTCTTCTTCTTACCGCTTTTGGGATTCTTCTTCTTTCCTTCTTTCGACCTCTTCTTTTTGTTTTTTCTCGGCCTCTTCCTCCTTCTATTTATACAACTTTATTTCAATAGTAGTGTTGTCATCTTTGCTTCCACTGACACCAATATTATTTGTAAATCTCTTGCCTAACTCAGTTAGACTATTAGCCCTTCTGAATACCTCCTCATCCTTGTTGAAAAAATCTGAGTATTCATAATGTATTTTAACGATCGTGCAATGTTTTGCGACCTTTCCTCTAATCATTTCTCTAGAAACGTTTCTCCCCAAAATGAAAAGTCTCCAACTCTTTCACAAAATCAATGACACCTCTTACCTTGGAGAATTTGTATCCTCCGATGCAGAAAGGCAGTGGGGGAAAGGTTTCCTTTTTCATATCATGCAGGAAGTTACCGACTCCATTTAAGAACACTTACCTCACTACCTCTTTGTGGACTACATAGTCTATGGTGTACTTTGGCATTAGGGATGGAGCTCTGGAACATCCATACATTCTTAGGTACGATCCTTCCTACGAGAAATAGTAGTATCCATACTCGCTGATAACCTCCATGGCATTAACAGATAGGCAGTTTGGCTCTTGAGGAAAATTATCTCATAAAGAGGCATAAAAAATTATTCACAAATGAGTTTTTAAAATCCCTCATACTCGCATAATTATGTCCCCATAGAATTTGATAAGAAACATAAACATGAGACTCAGTCTGGGTCCAAATGCACCCAAGCTTAAAAAAAGGGTGCCTGCAAAAAATCCAGTCGATAAGGTAAGATGACATATAAAACTCAGACCTCTTCTGGATTATACCTCCTTGTACGGCTGCTACACAGGATGACAGGCTGTCTAATATGATGTTAAAAATTGTGCCCTCAAAGGCTATATAATAGATTAGAGGAATCCAATTCAATTTATATGGGGTTCCATCGGCTCAGCTGAAAATTCTATTCAACATCAAAGCTATGATACTGAACGGGGTCCGTAGGATTTGGGACTCATACTCGTTACTTAATTTTTGGTGCAATTGTTTCCTTGGCATTATCATTCTCTTTGCACATTCCAAGGATCAATATTTATCCCTTTGATCTAATCATTGTTCATCATAACTTGTGCAGGGGGTATTTTGTAGGCCAATGTTATGTAAGTTGGAGTAAATGAATCAAAACTTTCCCCTTTAATGTTTGAGATAATCCTCAAGGTGGGATTTTTCTGGGGCATAATCCAACCAATAACCTCTTAGCAAGGAAATAAATTTGGGCGAGTAGCGGATTTAGTGATTCCTAAATTTCTTATGTTTTGGTAGATGATCATCTCTTTGAGACCAATGTCTGGTATGTTCTGATCTCATATCATCTGATAGATTTCTCCCCATTTGAATCCAGGAGAAACTCCTATGATAACCTTATATCTTCGAAAATAATTTCTGTCCTGGAGATGATTTCCACATCTGAGCCTACCTCACTTTCTTTCACCTTCTTCTTACCACCTTTTTTAGGCATTGTGTGAATTCGTTGTTTTGAAATTTATTCTCAATAAGGTAATCCTTCTTGGCGAAAAATAGAACCTGTGATATACATACATGGGCATAATTAGAAGTGACTTATTAATACCTCAACTATTTGAATAATCAAATGCATCATTGTACTGAGGTATCCTATATTGAAAAGAAAAAAAACTACTACATGTATAATCATTCTCAGAAGAAATCTGAATTGGCCTTCAAAATTGAAGCATGCAATCTTTATCCAATGTTAGAAATGGGAGAAAAACCATAGCTCTATATCCATTGCTAGCCATTCAAAATCCAGTTGTGTAGGATGAAGAGAAATGTTCCATTTGAAGTCGATTAATCATTTAATGGATTCGTGGTGTAATGCAATTACAAAATTCAAATGAAAACCTATCATCACATATGCATATGTTGTTGTGTAAGCTATAAGCCTGTTGCCATCCCATCCAATTCTCCTTCTTCATTTTAGAACAATAATAATTTTCCAAAACAATGTTGTGAGTAAACACCTTATTATTCGTTCTATTATGCATTTTCACTTGCAAGTTTATTAATGTGTGTTGATTCTCATACAGTTTAATGGAGGTGGTGAGTAAACCATTTAGAAAAATAGTAGTAAAGATCAATTTAAGTTTTGTAACACTTTAAGAAGTCTAGAACATAAGTTTTTTCGGTCCCTTTGATGAAGGTCACAAGTTCGATTCCAACCCCTTTACTTATTAACTTCAAAATTTTCGAGGCAAAAAGGATTATACCTGCTACTTTATTTAAAAGTGAAGGTGTGCAAAGAAAGCTAGGTGAATGTATTGTGTCACTGCAACGACTCATCTCAAAAACGTGGAAGGTGGAAACTTGTATCTTTGAAAACATTGTAATCCTCTAATTTTTTTCAAGTTAACCGGGAAAAAAAATTCTATGTAACGGTGATGGTCCTCAGGTGTGTTGTAAGTAATGTATTGTTATTGCATGCACTAGTCGAGGTAGTACTATTCCAAGGTTCTGAAGCATTAAAGGGTCTAGGGTCCAATTCTTCAATGTGCATTCATAGCTGCATCATTATCCTTATTGAGTCTACGGGGTCTAACACGTTCGTAACACGGAGCTTGATAGATTTTTGATAAACCGACTTGGGTATGAGTCCTTCCTAAGAAGCTCAAAAGAATAATCAATTCTCCACTGACTTAACCAAGAGGAAAAGAGTACAATCACGAGAGAAATATCCATGAAGGATGGATTTAAAACACCAACTGATCATAAAAACCTTACACCGTAAAGAGGTTTGTTTTCTACCAACTATGGCACGAAAACCGTCGTGAGTCCAAGCTCAACTCAAAAATAAACCACAGTGGCTTTTAGCTGTGCAAACTGAAAACAATTTTAACCTAAACTATGACAACGATATTACAGATGTTGATATAGATGCCACAGAATGGAGAGGAAAATACCCTATCTCAAAATCAAAACATCTACAACACTTTTTACCCAAGTTTCTACAACATATAAAGTTTCAATCTTTAGAAAATCACAAGGGTACAAAAGATGGGGCGCCTACCTGTTAAATGTTGATTTGCTGCGAGCTACGCTGAATGCAATGGCTCCAAATATCTTTCTGTGACTGTCCTCTTCAATAACGGTGTTTCATGGGATAAAACAAAAATAAAATTGCCCATATATAGAAAAATAAATGAAAACTTCATAAATTTGGTTGCTGGATTATTGAAAATGGTGGTTTGGCATTAAATACGGTGGGTGGAAAAATGTTGTTTGGCGCGATACACTTTTGGCCGCAGCGGGAAGGAATGTGACACCGATAGTATCAACAAAAATATTTGAGATAGTCTGACCGTATCAGTGACATGTTTTATGTCACGCCGATTGTATCATCATCCTTGTCCCACTTTCTCCGATCTTGGGACATGTGACCATTTCAACGAGCTTTTAAGAGTCGTGCTTCTTTATCAAAATTCTAAAATCTTCGGAGAAAACTCACAAGTCTCTTCCATTCGTTTTGGCATAAAACTCTGAGTTGACCAGAAACTCTGCATTCGATAATATTTCCAAGCTCATTTGACTATATTGGCAAAAACTTGTGAGTTTCTTCGGACAATGTCGGTGGGTTTAGTTGATTTATGTCGAAACAATGTTTTTCAAAAAAACCTTCTTTTGCTCAAGTCGACCATGTTGGAAACACTAGTTGAGTTGATCCGACATGTCGGAGAAAATGGGAAAGTTATGTCGATATGTTGGAGGGAAAACGTGAGTTTAAATTAACCAAAACTTCTTTTTCTCAAACTTTTGGAAAAAATTAAGTGTGCAAGATGTATTCCCTTGAGTTGAAAAACTAGTCTAGGTATGTTTTCAAACAAAAGGTAGAAGGAGGGACCCTAAAATATTAGAAATTTTGGGGAATCATTTGTAGCAGCAACACCTTGGCATGTTTCAGCGTTGTTTAACCATCAAATAGCAATAAACCAACATCTTTTTCAAATATGGGCGGTCCTATGGGTTAAATCAACAATGAAACCACATCATTTTCAAATTTTTGGCATGAAAGCAACCTTAAACATCAGATCTAGGAATTTTCCTATCTTTCATTTGTATTAAGATGAGTAAAAAGCAACAAAACCCTCACTACAAACTAAGTACGCATCACCCGATGTTGAAAAAAATCTTCCATGGAGCATAACCCTCCAAGCATTGCACAACCCCCTTAGCTGCAAGAATATTTTCCTAAGTCATGACATCAATCAAATGGACAAGGCTCCCTTCATACTTGGGCATAATGAAAAGATCACAAGGCACCAATGGAGGACCCCTCTAACCATATTTAGACCACAACTATAATTGAAAAAACTACTCTAAGTGTTGAAATCAGGTCTTGAAGGGGAACCCATAAGGAACATAATAGACATGGGAAGCATGAAGAATGTGTCTAACAATAGTCAGTTGCCTAGAAAAAGGGAGATCATTATAATGCCATATATGCAACTCGATCTGAAGCACTTGAATATTTTAATCCCACATGGCTACAGGAAACTGAATTCATATGTCACTACAAGGGGTGTTCAAAACTTCCCTTGTATGTTACAATGAGGGGTTCAAAACCCCCATGTAATTTTATATGAGGGGGATTCATAACCACCCCCAAAGTTTTGTAAATATTTTTAGGGGGGGATTTGAATTGCCTCCGTAGGTACCCACGAGAGTGGTTTATAACCACCCCCGAAGTTTTGTAATAAATAATTTTAGGGGGGGTTTGAACCTCCCCCAAAGTTTTGTAATAAATACTTTTAGAGGTATTTTTGAACCGCCCCCAAAGTTTTGTAATAAAGACTTTTAGGGGGGGTTTGAACCACCCCCAAAGTTTTGTAATAAAGAATTTGGGGGGGGGGGGGGGTTGAACCGCCCCCAAATTCACTTTTAGCGTCGGTTTTGATCTCTTCTAGAACCACCCTTAAAATTTCAAACTTTTAGCATCAGTGTTGTTGGGTGGGGGGGGTGTTAAGACCACCCCCAAAGGTTTGTAAGATGGATTTTTATAGGGGGCTTAGAACCGCCCTTGTAGGTACCTACAAGGGGGGTTTGTAACCACTCCCAAAGGTTTGTAATAAGGAATTTTGGGGAGGGTTTGTAACCGGCCCCATACGTGTCTATGAGGGGGTTTTATAACTTCCCTTAAAATTCACTTATGGGGGGGTTTAGAACCACCCCAAAAATTCACTTTTAGGGGCGGCTTTGATCTCTTCCAAAACCGACCCTAAAATTCAAAACTTTTAGCGTCGATGTTATTAGGGGTAGTTTTGTAAAGACCGCCTACAAAGCCAAAACCACGCCCAAAAGTGACTTTTGGAGGTAGAAGACAACCCCCCATAAAATTCAAATTTGTCGTAGTGATAAGAAAATGAGTGAAATTCGTATCTGTGTCGACCTAAGGAAATTAAATAACGCTTACCTGCATGATCTGTTTCCTACAGCTTTTACAGATGAGGTCTTGGAAAGCGTAGGAGGCAAGAGATATATTCTTTTACCGATGGATTTTCCGGATACCATCAAATCAATATTGTTGAAGAGGATTGACATCAGACCACATTTGTGACAGAATGGGGTTATTTATAGTACACGGTAATGCCATTTGGACTTAAGAATGCACATTCTATTTGTTCTAAGATGGTGGTAATTTCTTTTAAATATTTTACTCATAAATTCCTAGAAGTTTAATTTCATGATTGGACAGTATATGGGTTGATTAAATACCATATTGAGAGTCTTCGCATGATGCTTGAACGATGTAGAAAGTTTTAGATTTATTTAAATTTGAAGAAATGTATCTTTTGTGCTCCTTTTGGTATCTTGTTGGGTAATGTTGTCTGTAGAGAAGGAATGTTGATGGACCTTGCGAATATTGCAATCATTTTCATCCTACCATCACCGCCATGGGTCAAATAGTTGAGGACCATGCTGGATCATACTGATTATTAATGGAAATTAATTAGAGGGTATGCGGAGATCACTGCTCCAATGGAAAATTTGATCAAGAAAGATGTCGAGTTTCAGTGGAATGAAGGATGTCAAAATATTCTTGATGTCCTTTAAGAGAAAATGGTCTCAACACTTATTTTAGAATTTCCTAACTGGTGTAAATGATTTCATGTGCATGTTGATGCATCATATGTCGCACTGGGTGATGACCTTGCATAACCAGGTGAGGGATCTAATGATCGCCCTATTACATTTTCTAGTAGAAATTTGTCAACTGCAAAGAAAAATTATATGACAACTGAGCGGGAGGAACTTGCTATGGTATATGCACTCTAGAAATTTAGGCATTATTTATTTGATGGTCACTTAATATGTTTATAGATCATTGTGCTTTGAAATACATGTTCAATAAGATAGTGTTGGGGGGAGATATGTCTATGGCTCCTTCTCTTCCAAGAGTATGACTTTGAAACTATTGTCAAACCAGGCAGGTTGAATGCAGGTCCTGACCATCTCTCAAGGTTAGAAAATGGAGAAGAACCAACTAGTCTAGATGATAGTTTTCCTATGCACATCTATTCAAAGTAAAAATGGTTGATAGTTACTTTGAATATATTATACATGTATTAACTACGGGAAGAGTGCCGAAAGGATTTAACACACAATAGAAAAAACAATTGGTTGTAAAAGATGCATATTTCCACCTTATAGCTGGACAACTATATAAGCTGGGACCATATGATATACTGTGTCGTTGTGTCTTGGAACATGAGCAGTCGATGGTGTTAGCTGAAGCTCATGCTGGCTTGGAAGGGGGTGACTCTGTAGGGAAAGCGATAGTGCAAAAAATATTATATGTCAAGTAATGGTGACCTACCCTTCATTCATATACACTCAACTACTGTCGTAGTTGTGATATGTGCCAACATACAAGGAAACCATCCTGACGGGATGAGATGCCACTAGTACCACATATAAAATTGTAGGAATTTGATAAGTGCGTTGTCAACTCTTTCGGTCCCATTACTCCACCAGGAAGAAGGACAGGTGCACATTACATAATTACTATGACAATTTATTTAACTAGATGGGTTGAAGCAGCACCAGTTTGAGATTGTACTGTAGCGACTGCTACCATAATTTTGTTCAATCAGATGGTAAACAGGTTTGGTTTTCCAAATATCCTACTGAGAAACCAGGGTACGCACTTTGTTCATAAAGTGATTGAGGACATGACTGAAGAATTTCATATCTAGCACAGGAATACAACAACATATCATCCATAAGAAAAATGGAATTGTTGAAGCTTTTAACAAAATACTGGAGCATGCACTAACCAAAATATGTAATGTGAATCATGATGACTGGGATCACAATATACCTACAGTATTATAGGCATATCGCATGACATGTAAGAAACTTACCAGACAAACTCCATTTCGACTAGTTTAAGGGTAGGAGGTTGTCATGCCAATGGAATATGTTATACCCAGCTTAAAAATAACTACAATTACTGATATGAAATATGTGGGTGCCAATGAGGAACTATTGTCTCAATTGCTATAGTTGGAAGAAGATCGCTTTATTGCAAGATATCACCAACAAGTCGAGAAAGAGCAACAAAAGTAATAGCATGATTGACATATTAAGTTCAAGTAATTCCATATTGGAAACCTTATTCTTCTCTACGACAATAAGTTTTTAAAATATTAGGGTAAGATCCCTACACATTGGTTAGTACCATATGTTGTTGATTATGTTACAGATGGGGGAGCATTTAAGTTACAAAGGTTAGATGGTACACCCCTCGATGGGTTGGTGAATGGAAGTCAGCTAAAACCTTATCAAGATAGCCATACTTCACTCGATTGAATTAGTAATGACTGAAGTTGTTAAAAAACAAATTGTCGAGTTGTTAAAAAACAAATTGTCGAGCTCTTGTATATAAGATTTGAAATTGGTTATTTAGGTCGTGTATATTTTGTGTCGCAAGTCATAGTTAAAGTTGTGTCGCAACTAGTTTTGTGTCACAGTGGAATTCTACAACATGCTTTTCTATCAAATTTGCATTTAATGCATCGTAATAACTACTTTTCTTGCAAGTGGAGTAGTGGCCTTAACGACACTTTGTCCTAAATGGCCAAAATATTTTAGCGTACGAATGGATTAGCCACCACCTTCTCCAATTTATTGAATATTGGATCTGAATAACTACCCATGTGACCGGACCAACTGTCACATGTGTAGACCTATTTCACCTCTAAATGAGTGTCATTGCTTCATTGGGCCTAAGTGTGAAGAGTATTGAGAAAGATAAGATGTATGCAACTTGTTTGTTCCTGAATATTTCTTCCATGGAGATCCATGTGCCAAGTTCCAACACTATTAAAGGTTTGGATGTGGAAGTCCCGCTTGCAATACCCATTTTCAAGGAGGCACCGGAGGTTGTCTCGCAACCAACACCTATGAACCCGCAAAGAAAGAACTGAATAGTTGGTCTTGTATTTCCCCATGAGCATAGATTAAAAGTTTCGCATGAAACAGAAGCCTCGAGGTATGGTTCAACAACTATACTATCGGGTTATATTTTTTCATGGAAGGATGATGCTCCCCATGCAGTCATTTGTAAGAATGGAAAATATCCATTGGTACATCCAGTCATCCCGCAAGGTGTTCATGTGATGGAAGATATCATGGCTAATTTGAAGAAGCTGACATTTTCTTACCATGATTTGAGGAAGTTCCCAGAACTACAGATTTCAAAGTGTATGACATCAATGTAACTAGTGAAAGGCGGTCCAATTCAGTTGGTTCCCATGGACCGGGATCGAGGTTTGGAGAAGTTAGGAATCCTGTCATTCTTGTACATGCCCCATTTCGGTCACACTGTCGAGGTTAACATGTGTGTGAAGAAACTGCTAGTTTGTTTCAATGGGGGATGGTTGTGGTTGGATAACCGCATTTATGTCAATGTCGAATCGATTGTTTCTATCACAATTTTTCCTAAGGTGGGAGTTGATCCAACACCATTATTTGCAGGCAAGGAGTAGGATACCATCCTTTTCACTCAAATGAAAGAAAAGTACGGTATTTCTTGGGATACGCATGGATTTTATATTGCATCTATTAATGATCATGGTGTTAGATTTGAAGCCAAGGTGTTGTCCAGTAAATTATTACAAAATATGTGACCGAACCAGTGCAGTGTTGGTACCATTGCTATGGCAGAGCAATGTGATGCAGGGGTTCAAATTAATGGGAAACATTCCATCTCAATGAATTATTGGTTGGCGCTATAGATGTGCAGGAGCGAGGTAACCCTTTCACTTATTCTTGGTTGTTGATACTGATTTATTTTGTCTCATGGGTCAAACCACCCAATTATTAGGGGATGGAAATGAATGTCTCATGTCGCGAGGCACGGTGTCCGAATATTTTGTTCGAGGAGAATAATCAGTGGCGACAACAAGAGAAAAAGATTTAGTTTTACATGCATGTTGATGCACTAAGGAATCACATTGGAATTTAATCGAGGATTGACGAAGAGAATGTCCAGAGGTATCAGAACATTATTAAGTTTATCATGGGATATCACCATTTGTATCTTCAGCCATGGAAAGATCCTCGGCATCAATGGTTAACCACTGTGTTTTGACTGTCAGAGGAAGAAATTGATGTGATAGTTTGGGATTGGCCAAATGATTATAAGAAACATGTCGCAGATGATTTATTGTCTATTGAAACTGAACTACTACAAGAATGCAAATCGAAGGCCCAACCAAGGGGACCACAAGAAGAATATAACCCACAAAGCTCATACCATGACAGTGATGCAAATTCAAGTGCAACACCAACAAATATGGGTGTGGGAGAGAAGAGGAAAGTTGTTGACATAGCCAAAAAGGGTTGAAAGAAACAAAAGGTCGTCAAAGATTATAATCCTATCAGGCTCACTGACGATGATTATAATTTACTGTCAGACAGAATGGCCAAGGTTGCCGATGAAACACACCAGAGGATTAACAATCGGCATACAGATCTTTTTGAGGGAGTCATCGACTTGCTCCAACCTCTTTTTAGCGCGGTGAAGGAAGTCAGGGTTGCATCCAATCGGCCCACGACGTAGTTGCAATCGCAGAAAAATGGTCCTTCTGATGATCGTCCACATGTGGTGCAAACATCCCGAGAACATCGTAAGGTTCAGGCATTCCCTAAATCACTTGACTTGGGGACATCGAAGCTTAACAACATGGTCTAGGATATTGCCTATGCCAGGGTAGACATCCTTGTTCTACCCATGTTTTTATTACACAACATACAACAGGATGCAATGGAAGAAATCAAGGAAAGGGAGCACATGATATATGATAACCTAAAGCAGTCAAGGAGCACCATGTCTTTTTTCCAAATCCAATTGGAATATAGAGAGAAGCAGATGTAGAAGTTCCAGCAAGACTAACAACAACTCGAACAAGTTGTTCCTCTGACCTGTCAAGAGATTACAGAGGTCGGGGTCACACCTAACATGATTCCTGGGGCTTGGTTTTTTAAGTTAGGGTAAGTTGCTACCAAATTCTGACATAATATTGTGGAATTAGAAGCTCAACTTCTTCCTCGTACACCTCCTGAATTACCGGAAGAGCGACGAAGGGTAGCTAGAGAAGAGATGCAAAATATTCAGGAGGTCGAGACACTTTGTGCTAAGGAATATGAGCAGGTGTCCCATGCTTGGAAAATCTTGATGGATGACATCGAGCTGCAAGAGATAATAGAAAAACTTCATGGCATAGATTCCAGTTTGACCGATTTAAGGAATTCTTTGAAAACACTCTCTCCGATCGAGAAGATGGGTAAGGTTATTGAGCTCAAAATATTGCAGCAATAGGTCACTAAACTTTGGATGCAACAGGGAAGAACGGATCATGTCGCAAACCTTCAAGTTGAAGTAGAAAAGATCACCATTAGAATTCACCTAGTGCATGTTCATGTTTGAAAAGTGGTAGACACTCCTGTGGTTGACACTTTAGAACATCTCAGTTCTGAATTTTTGGAGCGAATTGTTAAAATCAAGGAAGGTGTTTAGCGACGGACCGAGGATGTGAGGAAAATATTCCAAGATTTTCAATCTAAGTTGAAACGACATAGGTTTACATTTGAAGTGACTTGGGACGAGCCACATGTGAGTGTTGGGGGCACATTGTCCCTAGGTAAGTTGACTAAGTTTTGGTTCTAATTGGAAAAATAAGCCACAGTGTGAATGACAATGTGATGGAGCGGGTGTGGAAACGGTCAACCTCGATGATCGTGAAAGTTTTTGGGTAAATAATAAATGTATTCGGTGAGTTAGTTAGAGGGGGGTCCACTTATGGGTAGTGGGCACAGGGAATGTAAATGCTTCCAATAGAGCCTATATAATGTAATTGGTTGGTTGTTGTAGGGGGTTTTGAGTTTTGGTGTTGTTCCTTTTTAAGGAGTTTTTGTTGTTGGTGGTTCTATTTTGGGTCGCAAGACAAGGTAGGGTTGGTTAAAGTACAATTTTACTATGTATATTTACTCTAATAAGAAAGATGAATAAGAGTCGTGAATGCAATGTATTGTTGATATGTAACTTGTGTGTGTCGATGTAAGGTAAATGGGGCTATGAAGAGATGTTTGCAGAATGTGTGTGTAGTCAAGATAATTCTAGAAATGAATCATGCCAAATGAAGAGTGCTTTTGTGGTTTTCTCCCGTATGGGTTTCCACATTAAGATCTCTGTGTTGAATGGTGTATGCTAATATTGTGGGATGTATTGTTTTTTGCTGCGACTGATGATACTATGTCTCTTTTTGCATAAGTAAATGGAATGAAAAATGCTTTAATGAGTTGTAGTATGTTGTTATCATAGTTGCATGTCAATGGTTTTGTATGTTGGTTCATCTATCATCTTTGTTGGCCTTCCTGTCAATTCTTTGCATGGAAAGATCCGCTTTACCACTGTGAAAACCTGGTGCCTGCAACTGCCATAGGTATCTTGGGTGAGACTTCACTTGCATCGCAAGTGTTTCCGATGGAGTTATGCCCTTTTGGGTCAGTTCCTTGGGTTTTGTTGGAAGGATTAAACCTGGGTTAGTGGAAGTCAAGCCAACATCACTTCTCTACATTGGTGTTGTGGTCCTCTCAAATTCCATGCACTTGTAGTTTATTTTCCTTTATTTGGATAAGAAATTGGAGCATTTTTCTCGTTCGATAATTCCAACCATTTCTCCAAACTACATGCAAAAACAAGAAAAAGAAATAATAATTACCAAATAAGTAGAGGGGATAAAGTATGTGCATGGGCTTCGTGGAAGCCTCTAGGATCTATACTACCATTTTATGTGTGAAAGGGAGTTCACTGGGATGATTTTATGTGAAACCATTTAATACTTGCTTGGTTCCAACAAATCATATATTCTTATATAATAGAAGATAATAAGTGCTAAACCAAATTTAATTTCTCTCTTATCATGAAATTTATTTGTTGAGGAAGCAAAATACCATGCTTGAGTTTAAGCGAGAGCATTAAAAGCTACACTAAAAGTAATATTTTTTGTCATAGCTATGCCTTTTTTTTTCAACAGAAGAAAAGAAGTAACTTGTTATTCGAGATGGAATCAAAGTTACATTTCAAAAATTTCCTCTGCATAATCCCAATATTGATAAATAAGTATCTAAGGTGAGCAATATATAATTTAGAGGATCCCATGAATATCGGGAAACTTCCCAAGATATAGGATAGAAATGAGCTAAAAACCACAAAACTACATAGAAGCATCAAACAACAAAAGGAACACCCCAAGACCCAACACCTCGATCAAGCTGGAAGACTCTACCAACATGTAGAACAAAAAAGAGCTAAGGGTAGGCACCATTACAGAATCCATGAGAAAAAAAATGAGAACCCCAAAATCATAATGATTAAGAGATGAGGATGAATCTATCACCGATTTTTTTAAAGTCTTCAAATTATTCAAAGAACAAAACTCCATCAAGATTGCCCACCACTTTCTTTGAAATATGATCCACCTTACTTATTATGAGCTCTATAAATATGGGTGAAGGTGAGCAAAGAAAACATATTTTTAAGATCTTCAATTCTAACACACCAATGTTGGAGCAAAGCCTCCTTCAATTTATTCCTATTTTTTTCCCAATCACAATCCACCTTCGAATCACCAAACATATGCATACATCTAATGTTTTTTGTATAAGCAAACCAAAGGAGAGCATGCACGATAAGAATTTCTGCCCATATGTTCATGCCCTCACCACAAACCATCGAAAGCATGAAAATATAATTGCGAAGGAATCTTAATACCATCATCCTTTCTCTCCAAAGTATTTGATTTTTAATTTTTTTCTTCATCACTAAACTCATATTCAATAAAACAATATGGTATTCACGATGTGAATACAACAACAAACCCCCAAAACAAATGTTTAATTATGTGTAAAATGTAATTAAGGAAGATTAAGGATATTATAGAATCTATAAAAAAAAATTGAACCAATTATAGGATATTTGGTTTTACCTATTATATATTGTGATTTTGGTTATGTGAGTAGCACTCAGGCTATTACCACTAGAAATTCAAGAGCCCACACGAATCAAGCCATTGGAACTTGTGGGCTCAGATCTCCTTAGGGAAGTGGTTCAGTCTCAGATGGAAGGTAAGCTCTCGGGTGCCTTAAATGATACCTTCATCTCCCTCATTAAGAAAGTTAATAAGCCCCTTTCCTTTGCCGAATTTAGGCCTATTTCTCTTTTCAACTTGGTGTATAAGACCATTTCCAAGATCGTTGCCATTAGACTGAATCCTTTCCTGGAAAAGGCCATTTCAACTCACCAGTTTGGTTTTCTCCACAATAGATAGATTGTAGAGCCTGTTGGAATTACCTAAGAAATTATGCACTCCATAAAGCTGAAGAAACAGAAGGCATTTGTCCTTAAACTGGATGTGGTCAAAGCATTTGACCAGGTTAATTGGACTTTTCTTAGACTTGTCTTTTTACAGATTGGTGTTCCTGTGAATGGAGTCAATTGGATTATGGTGTGTGCTAGTTCCTCAAATTTTGTTGTCCTAATCAATGGGACCCCAACCTACTTCTTTCATGCTTCCCATGGTATCAGATAGGGTTGTCCTCTCTCTCCCCTCCTTTTCATATTGGTCATTGAAGATTAAGTTTACTCATTACTGATGCCCAGAGAAGTGGGAAGATCACGGGGATTAAGATTTCCTTGAGCATGCATTTAACACACCTGTTATTTGTAGACGATGTTATATTGTTTGGGCTGGGGACTCTTGAGGAATGGCAAGGTTTCAAAGACATCTTGGATCTTTTTTGTTCAGCAACTAGTATGACAACCAGTTCTGAGAAGTCTTCCTTCCTGTATAATGAGGTGGATGAGATAACCAAAGCATAGATCCTCTCCTTGCTACCTTACAAAATGGAACCTATCTCAGCTGGTTTCAAGTACCTAGGCTACCACTTCAAGCCTTTGGGCTACTTCTCCAATGATTGGCATTGGATTATTAAATGATTTGAAAAAATAATTAGCAACTGGACTTATAGACTTTTATCATTGGGTGGTAGACTAATTTTAGTCATAACTATGTTGATGGGATAATTTTTTTACTGGCTCACATTAGCTCGGATCCTCAAGTCCATTTTACACTATCACATATGTTCCATCTTCAATTTTCTTTGGGGAAATGTGGGTGGGAAACACAAAATGCACTTGGTTGATTGTCATTGTATTTCGAAACCATATGAGTATGGTGGCTGGAATATCAAGAACCTTGAATGGTTTAGCTTGTCTCTCAGAATGAAAATTTGTTGGATGGCTATTAATGGTGAAGGAATATGGTCCCATATTATTAAGCATAAATATTTAAAAGACCAATATGTGGATGATTCAATTGCGTCATCATGTTTTTACAGTGCATGGAACTTCTTATATTTGGAATGGATTTATTCGTTCACTTACTTGGATCACCAGGCACTTGGGTTGGAAGGTTGGGAATGGAAAAATAATAAGGATTGGTGTTGATCCTATGGCAGGTTTGAACTCTGTTTTTGTGCTCCGGGAATACCTTAGAAGTTATCTAGAATATTTTGGTATTACATCTCTCAATCATGCCCATAATTTGGGGGTTGGAACCTCCAATTAGGCTTACTGCCTTTCTGCTGAGGATTTAGATTTGGATGGTTGTTGGAAGGACCAATGGAAGACTATGTTAAAGGACTATCTCATGCCTGTATTAGAATATTTGAGAACAAGGACGCTTTTCTCTGGCTCTACAATAAAGCAACAGGAATGGTCAATTCCAAACTAGCTTATGATCTCATCACATCGAGCTTACTCACAGCTCAGCCTGTCAGTGCTCTTAATCACATTTGGAAGTGTAATATTCCTTTAAAATTGATTTGCTTCAATTGGATGTGTTTGGAAAAAAGTATAAACACCTAGGATAATTTGATCAGGATATTTTGGGTAGGTCCCAATATATGTTTCTTGTGCAAGATTGAAGAGGAATCGGTAAATCATCTTTTCAATGCTTGTTACTTCACTCGCAATGTTATAAATTGTCTCTGCAGGAATATTCATTTTACTATGGATTGGAAAGAGACAACCTTCATGGGAAATTTGGAATTATGGTTTAGTAGAGAAAAGGAATTTCTCCATTTACCCCTCTTCATCTCATGGAATTTGTGGCTCACCAGGAATAGTGTTATATTTGAGGATTGTAAACCTGATTTAAATTTCATCTGTCTTAAAATATTGGAGTTGTTGCATACTTACCCTATGGCTTCTTTAAAGAATCCCAAGCATAGATGTATTGGCCTGGAACTTGCCACTCAGTTTCCATCTGGATTCTTCGATGGGGCTTCTGCTGACTCGACTGGTGGTGTTGGGGTTTATATATTAATCAATTGTGACCACTCTTTTAGCATTAAGATGGGTTGTGGTCAAAGTACTAATACCATATCCAAGCTTCTAGCCCTTTGGGAACTGCTGGTGTTAGCAAAGGAATTTGGAATTCCTTCTCTTCATGTTAGACGGGACTCTTCGGCCATTATTAATTGGATCAATGGAAGATCTTCCCTTTCTTCTCTCAATTTAGATGGATGGTGTCAAAATATCAGAAATCTCGAATCATCCTTTCTTTCTATTGACTTATCTCATGTCTACAAAGAATACAACAAGAAGGAAGATGGATTATCCAAGGAGGCACAAGGAGGCACTCACTTTGGCCTCTTTCCTCTTACAGTTCACTGAAATGTGTGAAGGTGAAATTGTTTGGAATGGATCGATGCATCTCTTTTAATTTGAGCTTGTCCTACTCTCTTTGAAATATTTTATGTTCATTTTTTTCTATAGTATGGCTAAATATATATTATTCACATATTTTGGATGTCTAAGGCAGAATTTAATCTCCTCTTGTCTCAGTTTTTGGCAGGTCCCCGAGTGCCTCCCTAGATAATCCATGTCTGGGTTCTTCTTGTATTCCCTTGTAGACATATTTTGAAGACAGGTTGGAACTGGGATGTATTCCTTGGTTTCTTGACATTGGTGGTATAGTTGGCTATCTGACCCCACATTGTTCCTAACTGGAAGAGTCTCTGATTCAGCTTAATGCTAGTGAGCAGTATGTCGTTGAGACTTTGATATTTGTATTTTTCTCTACTGGACTTGTTTTGGTATGGAGATGTACCCCTTTTGCACTGTAACAGTTACCTTTGATTCATATGAATAACAAGGAACAACTATTTTTCTTTTGGAAAAAGAATTGAGCCATTGATATGAGGTTTGCAAGAACCTAGGTTGTTAGAATAGGGCCAAAGAATAATCCATGTAGAGTCAACTTAATATTAAATGCAATATATATTAATATATATATGACATACAAAGGAAGTTAGAAAAGTGTGCATGCAAGTTGACATTCCAAGCATTGAATTTTTTTCCTTGTGCACTTGTAACGCCCGTCCTTATGAATCAATATACTAGTATTAGATCACATACATGTCAATATTACATTAAGCTGTTGTGGAATTAACTTTTACTTTTCATGTCAATGCGTTGATGGCATTGATGGTTTTTGTAAGTTGAGAGAATGATCTTGTTGGTGCATCATTGATGGTGTTGGTAGGTTGGTATAAAAATGTGCATGCGGATTGAGATGCCAAGCATTGATATGTAAAGCTAAGTCCCATGTACACTCAATAAAACATTAGATATATGAATTTGAAAAATTATAAAAAAATAATTTATTTAAAAAATCAAAGTAATAGATGTTTTAGAAAAAAATTATAAGATATCTTTGAAGATTCAACTAAGTGACACGGGCCATGAAGAACCTCAACAATCAATGTATTACTTCGTAGAAGAGTATTAAATATAAAGGAAATCAAAACCGTTAACTTCAGTTAGATAATGAGATTATTAACGAGAATTTACTAACTAATAACTAAAATATTATTTGCAATGAAATCCTGAAGGATTATTCAACATTCCCTTCTTAATCTGAAGGGACATATGATATGCCAAGATGTATTCTAAATTTTTCAAACTTTTCAGGGCCCAATGCTTTAGTAAATATATATGCAATTTGCTCTGAAGTAGAACAATGTGTCAGATGAATGGTTTTGGCCTCAATGTGATGTTGAATCAAGTGATATTTGGTGTTGATATGTTGGGTTCGATCATGAAATTTTGTGTTCTTGGCCAATTGAATTATAGAAGATTTGTCAACAAAGAGAGGCGTTGAAGTCATTTGTTTGTCCTGCAAGTCTTCAAGTATTTTGTGCAGCCAAATGATTTCTTTTGTGGCTTGAGTTCCTGCAACATATTTAGGTTCAATTGTAGAATCAACATGAAGAGATTGCTTTCATGATCTCCATGTGATAGTTGTTTATCGAAGGCTCTTCAAATAACCTGGAGACCCCATGATCTTTATCTCCATCAAAATTAGAATCTGAATAACTAGTGAGATGGAATTCTGAAACTTTAGAATATTTGATTCCATAAGATTGAGTGTATTTTAAATATTTGAGCACGCACTTTGTTGCATTCCAATGACCTTCATAGGGATGATGCATAAACCCAGAAATTATTCCTACAACAAAATTTATGTTAGGACGAGTAGTAGTAAGATAAATTAAACTTCCAATAAGCTGCATGTACTTTGTTGGATCTTCAAATGTTATACCTTCATTTGAAGTAATCTTTAGATTCTGCTCCATTGGTGTAGAAACAAGATTTCAATCCTGCATACCAAATTTGTTTAATAACTCTCCAACTAATTTTTTTTGAGAAATGAAAATGTTCTTTGGTTTTCGATCTACTTCAATTCCTAAATAATAATGTAATAATCCCAAATTTGTCACATCAAAAACCTTTTTCAACTCTCTTTTAATAGAGGCTATATAATCATCATCATTTCCTGTGATAAGCAAATCATCCACATAGACAACTATATACACAAACGATCTTCCAACGTTCTTGACAAATAAAGATGCATCATCTAGATTGAAATCCTTATAATTCAAGTTGAGAAGATTTTCAATTAAATTTTCATACCATGCTTGGGGTGCTTGCTTCAAACCATATAAATACTTGACCAATTTGCATACCTTCTGTTCTTGACCTTTGATAGCAAAGACTTTTGGCTGATCCATATAAACATCTTCTTTCAAGTCTCCATTCAAAAAGGCAGTTTTAACATCCATATGATGTATTTTCCATCCTTTTTTTGCTGCTAATGAAAGAAATGTTTGAATGGTGCCCCATTTAGTTGTAGGAGAAAAAAATTTCTGTGTAATAAACACCTTCTTTCTGTGCATACCCTTTTGCTACAAGTCTCTCTTTGTGTTTTTCAAGCGAGCCATCTTCTTTATACTTATTCTTATATATCCACTTGCATCCAATCGGTTTGGTCCTTTATTGTTTCCTTTATCTTGTACTTTCTCTTTCTTGTTAACAATTTTCTCCCAAGAAGTTATACAATAACTAGCAGTATGACCAGTTTTTCCACATCTATAACATTGTCTCTCTCCTTGATTAAATATTCCCCCCTTCCTCTGTACTTTCCTCTTTTTCCTCTACCTCGACCTCTGCTTCTATTTTATTCTTTTGCAAATTCTTCTTTTGATTTGTGTCCTTTCTATCCAAGAAACAAAGTTTCTTCATTGGGTTTAGACTCCTTCTTCCCAAATGCTTTCTCTCTTTCTGCAATTTTCTCAACAAGTGTTTCAAAGCTCATAGCTTTCATTTGGGCACTAGCTTGAAGTGATTCTAAATAATGAGTATATGTAGGATATAGAACTTTAATAAATATAGTAAGTTGAATGTCAACTTTTACCCCAGTTGCATCGATATCATGGAAAATATCCCTAATTTCAGAAACAAGTTTCATTGGATAATTATCTTTCAACTCTAAGTTAAATAACTTCACTAACAATTGTATGATTTCAAGCTCAGAATGCGAATTATACAAATATTTTAGTTTCTTTAATGCTTCCCAAGAAATTTTTCTAGAAACTAAATGTCTACTTATTTCTTCACTTACAGAGGAAATGATCAAGGCATAATCCTTCTTGTCCTTGCTTTTCCATAATGCTAACTCTTTGGTATTAGTAGGTGGTATTGGTGCACTTTTATCCACTTCATCTATTGCATCCCAATATTTCTTATCTTCCAAATTCTCATTTTCACAAATTCCATCCCACATGTCATTAAAAATAAGGGTATTTTTAACTTTACGAAACTATTCATGATAATTTTCTTTTCCAGACAAAATTACTCCAACAAGTGAAATTAAAGAATTCATTGAAATTTACTGCGTAGTAAATTTTTGTGTACAAATTACAGTCTGATATTTTTTTCCCTCTCAGCCGATATTCTTTAAAATATTTTTATCTTCTAAAAAGATTTCGTGAAAGGTTTAATAATTCAATTAAAAAAACCTTGCACTCAAATATAAATGGTTGTATATAGACTTCTATTTTCTAAAAAGAACTCCCCAAAAATTTGATAATTAATTTAAAGAAACCATTGCATGAAAATATAAATGGTGTCTCTCTTCCTCTCTTTAAAAAAAAAAAAATATTCTAAACAATTTACGTGCAGTCTCCCCTTTATGTGTAGTTTTTTCTTGGTGATAGCTCCTTTGTTGGCTCCTCCTTCACGGGATCCTTCTCTCTCACCAAGTCTTTTCCACCAATGCTTTGCTGCCTTGCTCTGATACCACTGACACATGTGGTGAATAACCTCAGCAATCAATGTATTACTTTGTAAAAGAGTATTACATATAAAGGAAATCAAAACCGTTATCTTTAGTTAGATAAAGCGAGTATTAACAAGAATTTACTAACTAATAATTGAAATATTATTTACAATGAAATCTCGAAGGATTATTCGACACTGAGTTTAATACTCTTACCAATTATAATAGTACCTAATTTACTATCCTCTTGGTTACAAGAGTTGATTAGTACAATATTTATAACTCACAGTATATTACTTGATTTTTTCATTTTTTCATTTCACGTTTTTAATTTACAAATAGTCAAATCGATGCACTCATACTTTGATGGATTTTTGTGCATTTCCGTTGTTATGGAGTATGATTGATTTTTTGTGCATTTGAGCTATTATGAAGTTAATTGGTCTTTTAACTTGGACGAGCGACAAGTATTTATACAATATCAAGGGATCTTTTTGGGCAATATCGGTTTGAACCACAAAACGATTTTAAGTTTGTTTTTTCGGATGGCTTTTAGATGGAGAATATATGAGGTCTAAAAACTCTAAAGAATGTAATTTATTTTTATAATAAATTACGATATTGTTTCCTTGAATAGTAAGATACATCCAAAACAAAGTGACACTTTTTAACTCTCTCAAAACCATCTAACCACATAAAACAAGATGTAATACCAAAACTATACAATGCGCCAAAATTGATGTGATACCATAACCATAAAATGTCTCTATGTGCGACATGTAATCCTAAATGTTAGGAGACATAATTTCGCTAGTAATCCATCCAAAAGTCTTGAATATTACAAGCCACTTTCTCTATAGGATTCCCCAATTTGAAAAATGTAGCACTATATGTTAGGAGATGAAGTAAAAGAATTCACTAGCGTAAGAAGGTTGGGATGGACTAATCTTCATTTCTAAAGTGATGGTCCTAAGACAAGGGAAATTACAGGCCATCTTTACTGCAGGGAAACGAAAAAGACAACACTGATGAGAAACTTCCAGTAATGAAGAACCCAATTATTAATACACACATTCCAGCACTGAAAGGCTTAAAAAAAGATCCAGAAGGAATGTTATCCCCCTTCGTGAGTTAAGATAATGTAAAATACAAATATTTACAACACCTAGTTTAGTTGTTATGGTAACATGTCCAATTACTCCATCAAATTTATGCAAGAGCATTCATAAAAGTAAAAACGTTAAGTGGATGAAAGTATTGAGTTATGGCTTTGTTTTTTGGTTGCCACTATTAAAAGCAAAAAAAAACATCATCTTTGTATACTAGTTCCATGATGGTTCTAGCCAGATCATTATAGTAGATTTCAATAGTTTGAGGTATGTCTTCAGTGAAATATTAATCTTGAAGGAACGATATCGTATTTAAAAATAATGACTAAGTAGTAATTTTGAAGGAATATTTAGAAACCTAGAAAAATGCATGTAATTTACTTGGTATAAACAATGTAGAATTTAATGAAAATAATTACCAACATACACATATGTATTAGATCATCATTTATTGCACTGTACATTCTCTAATAGAGTTTGTAGGTGTTTAATACAGGCGCACTATCTACATTTCCTTATGGAATGTAATTGATGGAATAATTAAATGAGTGTCAATGGACTTTTGTTTCATTTAATCAAACTGAAATGAGTTCAATGACTTTGTTTTCCAAGGAAAGGCTCAGTGGGAATTTAATTATCGATGGAGTAGTGATAAAATGAGATAGCATGCTTTGTGCATGAAATTATGTCGAAACTTATGAGTGTTATTTTAAAAAAAATAGTAATTTGATATTTAAGTAGAATTAAAGTTAAAATGTCTTTACAAAGAAATGGAGTTACAAAGAAATGGAGAACATCTCTTAAGAACCAAATGCCATTTTCTTGAACCAACCTAAGAAAACAACTTTCTTAGAATAAAAGATATTGCTAAAAATTTCCAAAATTTAAAGTCTTGCAAACCATAACAAGCATACTAGGAGAGTAGTAAAAAATGCTCTTTGATGAGCTAAAAACTTATTCTAAAAAACAGTGAATAACAACATGTGTTCTAAGATACAAAAGTGAAGCTAATGGAACTATGTTATATTTTTTGTCCTTTTTTTTAGGGAACCCGACCCAGGTTGATTCCTTTCCTCTCAGCACAATAAAGGCCTAGATATCGGCCTGATAGAGCAAAGCTCAGTCGAAAGCACCTGGGACGTAGATGTCATCTCACCCGAGATATCTCTCTTTTATGGGTAACTACTAGAACCATGTTTCCACGGTTGGGTGGGAGGATGTCCGGTACCTTGGCTTTGCTCCAAGGATCTCAATGAAGTCCAAGGGTGGATTATTCGTGTCCATAGTACCTCAATAGCTAGGTTTCACCCCAACTTTTCTTATGCAACTCATTAAATAAACAACATGCATACAACACACTCATCTCCAGTTAATACAATGCAACCATCATACATCTATTCATTTGTAAGAAAACCTACAGTCATTCATTCACTACAACATCTACACATATATCTTAGACACATTCTGCATCCACACATATACATAGAATATAACATGGAAACTCTTCTTAATATCCAAACTCTTCTTAAGATCTTATTCTCTACCTTTATAGACTCTTCCTCCCTCTCATGCTCTATGATCTTCTCTATGTTCTCTTCCTACTTTACTCTACTAGTAATCTGCACACATCCTGGATCACCTTAGCCTTTCCTACTCATCTGCACACTCAGTTGCAGATCCTTTACTCTGATGCACTCAGCAATCCAAAGCCACCAAACTGGAGCTCTCGCTTTTCGGCCAGCGAGAGTTTACAACTCAGAGCTAACTGTAAAAACTAATTGTAGGGAGAGTATCTCCAATGTCTAACTCGCATACATTTTGGGTTCCTTCTTTTATAGCCTTATTACAGACTCAATACAAACTCCATACATACTTGATACAGACTCGATATGGACTCAATACCAACTCATTACAGACTCCGTTTCTTTTGCTTTCTCAATTGACTTTCTATATTCCTCCAACAGGTTGTCTTTCTTATTCTAGCAACACCTAACGGGAGGAACTAACGGCATGACTTACAAATATGCCTTCACACTTATGGTTTCTGCCGAATCTAGTTGATTTCGTACCCACGATCATTAAGGCCTATAACTTTCTCAGCATTATGTCTTACTATTGTTTTCTAGTCATTATACTACTTACATGCCTTCCACTATTGATATTTTGTCGTACCTTCCTATATCACACTCCATCCTTCTAGCGCGACTTCCTTATCTGACGCAATTTCCTCTTCCGGTGCCTCCTCCTCTTCTTATTCATCTCTTTCACTTCCTTTGTCGTAGTGTCCTTTCTCTTTTTTCCTTTATGTTGCTTCCTCAGTCGTAGCTCCTTCTCTTCTTTTAGCTCTTCTCCATACTTTGGCAGAATTTTGCATGAATTCTGCCTTACTGTCCTTAGGCCCAACATGCCCCCAACACTCACCCATGCCTCATCCCAAGCCACGTGAAGCTATTGGTCCATGTTTTGACTTGTGCTGATTTTGTTCTGAAAATATTCCATGATTTTCACCACCCTCTCTTCTTCTGTGTGCATTTCTTCCTCTGTCTTCTAGGTCGGAACTGACATGTTCTAGCATGACTTTCTCCAGTGATGCCACTATATTGCACACCTTTAGATGTATAGGTTGAATGGTTCCTGTAACGTTTTTTTCTTCAGTGGCTTCGGCCTGCAACTCTTCTACTTTTTCCTCACGTTGCTGTTGTTGTGTGCACAATACAGTTATTTGATGCTTCAATTTTCTCATCTCTGTCGCCTTAGCCATTTTTTGTGCTAAGGGTAGTTGCTTCATATCATTTCTTATCTACGTGATTTTTTCTTCAAACGCAGTCAACTCATTTACAATATTATGTGATTTATCATCATCCATTAGTGCTTCCCAAGTCTAAGAGACTTGGTCGACGACCTTAGCACATATTTCTTTTGCCTCTTATATTCTCTTCACAGCTTCAGTTTTTGTGTCTCTTCTGCTCTCCAACACTTCTGGAGGTGTGATGGGCCTTATTTGTTCCTCCATATTTGTAACTTTCCTCCTAAGGTCAGCCACTATCTTTCCTAACCTAAGGATCTGGTCTTCTAGTGGCATTCCTTGTAATATTTCAGCATTTTCAAGATTCGAACAAGCAAGGTTTATGGCAATATTTAGTTTCTACTTACTTTCTTCTCCTTCTCTAACTTTTTTCTTGGTCCTTTACAAATTTGCCTTGATTTTTTTAATAGCCTTCTTATATTGCTTCACCTGCTTATCGAGGGTACTTTCTCTTACTCTAATTTTTGCAACTGCTATTTTTTGTAAGGAATACACATCCATCAGTCACAGCTTCAAAAACTCTAGGAATATATGGATAGCATTTCCGTCATCCTCATTGGATTTTGGAGTCTCTCAATTCAGTACTTCTCTTTGATTTGTACTCTAATTCGGTGGTATCCTCTTGGTTATTGTGGTTATGTTGCTTTACAAGGGCCAAGTGCATCCTGCAACTGTGTGCTTTGGCCGCACGATCTACTGCAATTTTGACTTCTCCAATTGTTCTATTGAGTTCATTCGGCCTCTCTGTTACAGTAGTAGTAAATTCATTCTGATGTTTTCTGAGGTCATGGAGACTTTTCTATGCATCTTCTTGTAGTGCTTCTGCTAACGCTGCTACCTCCTCCTCATCAATACGAAAGGTAGTGTCTTCCTTATTATCCTTTCATTTCTTATGCTTAGGTTCCCTTTGTTCATCTACGTCTTTCCCTTCGTGTTGTTTTTGTTCTAGTGGTGGATCCTAATGAGGAAATTTGCACTGAGTTTTTTCTGTCTCTGTCCCTTGTGTGATTTTCCTGGGGTGTTTATCTTGATTAATCTCTTTCTCGTTCTCTTGAGTTGCTGGCGCTTCTTGTCGCCATTATTCTAGCCAATCACTGATAAAGGTTTCTAAATATTCTTCCGTTAAAACATATTTCGTCACCAACCATTGTTATCGTGGGTCTCTCCATGGTTGTATCGAAACATAATGTGGACCGATTTGAATTTTGACAATTCGTCGGAATTGGGAAATAGTAGCCACACTCAATCTCACTTGGTGCTTCACTAGATGCTTTAAGGCTTCATTATGGAGGAAAAAATCATGGTTTCTATTTGTTTATTTGTTCTTGTTTGCCAAGAACCAGAGGTTCTGGTATCTTGCACCTCTACAGCAAATAGGTAAGTCTATCGGCTAGTAGTCTGCCAGCTCAGACCAAACAATAAATGAGATTAAAATCAACGACCAAGAATAGTGGAAAGTAGTAACTTCTTCCTATGATGAGGCTGCATCTTCTAATAAATCATTAAGCAAGAATTGTGACCAATTAATTTGAACTGCATCTGCACAGATTGCAGCTAGCATTACTGCACCTATAGTACATTGATTTGGACGCGATGCACACAACACTTTATATGATAATATCATTGTTGTCATCTGAATTTTAGGATCATTAATAGATGATATTGAGAATCCTTTGTTGGCCCTAACCAGGTCATATTTATCCTTGAACTTCGTAATAAGGGTTGGGTCTTTGTCCTTCTCCAAAACTGATACTGGTTCTGCTACTGCTCTTGGAAGTCCTGTAATTGTAGAAATTAGGTTGACATCAACGGAATACAGTTTTTCTAACTAAAGGAATCCTCCATGAAATATTACCAGCAACTACTTTACGTAACTTTTCACTTCTATGATTTGGCCAAAGTGTGGCATGAATAGTAATGACAATAATCTAGACTGTTCCTGTCCTTTTTCCCATTACATTGCAACGAACCGGTTCGGTGAATCAGGCGTATCTTTCACTAGTTTCATGTAGTTCTTTCTATTGAGATATCTTAATTTGCTTGTGTCAGAATCTTTAAAGGATATCTTTTGTAATTGGGGCATGATATCATGCAGTACCATCAATCCTTTTGGTATTGTAGGTGCTACCAGTGTAGCACAACCCTTGCTAAGGATGCTAACTCGTGGTGCGTCCATCCTCCTTGGTGGGATATATGGTGGTAATAAGTTCCTGGTTTTAAATTTTTCTTGCTCTTCGTGGATTGGGCGTGTTGCTAAAGCTTTTTCCTTTCTCTGCTTCTTCATTTCCTGCTTTCCCTTTGAAGTTGGTGACGATCTTGGTTCCTGCACTCTGCGTTTTCTTGAAGGCCGAGGTGGGACTTGGGCAGCGACTGGGCTAGGTTGGTTCCTTGGGGGAATATATCTCGTAGTATGTTCCTTGATAGGGGTAGGTGATGCAAGTCCAATTTTAGGTTCCACAGTGGGGCTAGCACTTGATATCGTAATAACCATAAATTGGGTTCGACTCTTTGAAATGCAGAAACTACTCACTCTTCTTTGTTCTAGGAAAAATGACTTTGGATGTTGGCACAACGTATAATAAGAAACAACATATTTTTGACAGTTGTCCTTCACATGAGAAATCCTTTAATTCGAAAGCAATCAATCCTTTCAACATCATGGGGCGACAATTTGGGTCATTTAAGGAAGCTTTTCGGCACGCCATCAATTAGTTGGCATTAGTACAGAAAATTATTGTCATTTATGGTAGACATGATCCCAAGGTAAGCCACCAGATTCTTTCAATATTTCAATATTAATGACTGATAGGTATCTTGTCAGCAAGTTACTTAATTACTGTGCCAAAGTCACATCAATTCCCGGTGGTGTCATTTCATGTGATAATTCCGCTTCTCTCTGCAAGCTCGGCAATTTCTTGTCATGCTCCTTGCGACTTGCTTGTCATCTATTTATACTTCTAGTCGCACTCCTTGTGGCTTGCTTTTCCCTTCCCATAGGGTCATATTTTTTTGACTTAATCGCATTTATCAAAATAAGGCTTGAATCGGCTCCCATTTATGAGCCTTTTTACTTCTGTACCATCTAGTTTCTCTAACTTCACTGCTCCTCCCTCAGTGATTTCCTTAACAACATATGGTCCTAACCAATTTGTTTTTAACTTTCCTAGATGCTTGAAAATTTTACTATCATACATAAGAACAATACCTCCATCTTAAAACTTCTTTTTCTTAATGTGTTTATCATGCCATACCTTTTGCCTTTGATTTTCAACATTCTGGTGAAATCCTGCAATGAAGCGTTCTTCTTCCAAGTGGATTAGTTGAAGTAATATTTCTTCTACAGCATCAACATCTATCATTTTAGTGAGTGCCACAACTCTTAAACTTGGTACAATATATTCCATAGGCATGACAACTTCTTGTCCATATACCAGTCTGAATGGTGTCTAGCCTATTAACTTTTTGCATGTTGTTGGATACGCCCATAGTACTACCGAAATATTCTAATCCCAATCATCCCTTCGCACATTGCAGAATTTTTGTGGAAATTGAACCCAGGTGTTAGAACAATTACACTCACAAAAATTGCCAATTACACATGCAAATTACTCACAAAGGAGACTGAATATCGAGCAGAACACTAATCTGTATTGAATAAGTGTACAATAGCCAACCCTATGAAGTCATAGGCTACCACAATAAATAATTACATGAGATATTTGAATGCATAAGGATTCCATTTGAATTTGGTCAAAAGCAGGCTTACTAAATCTAAGCAAATCCCCCATAGGTGCATAAAGCACTTTCCAAATCTGTCTAGGAGCTCACGAATTGGAAAAATAAATTAGGAAAGCTAATAGATGGTGGAAGGACAACTCATACATGATTTTCATAGGAGGAAAGAGTGGAGGATGATGAGGACAAAAAACAAGTTAACTTCACCTAGTCAAACTTTCCCAATTGCCTTAAAACTCAAAAAAAGCAGGCAATAAAGTAGAAAAAGCAAACATGTGCTAGGAAGGCCAAGAATAAAGCAGATTTGATTCCAAGTGGTTTCCCAAGTGCTCCATGACTCAAATTTAGCAATTTTGACCACTTTGGATGTGTGGAGGACAACTTGCATAAGGTGGAATATGGAAACTAGGAAAATAAGACAAAAATTGGACTAATTAATGTCTAAGGTAGCTAACTATGGGTTGATTATTCTAACACCCCCCCTTAATTCTGACTTATGAGTAAAGTATCAGAAAATTATAGGGCCTAGCAACAAGGCTTAGTCACCCTTTACATACTACATGTCCACTTAACCAAGGAAAGAGGCAAAAACCCAGTGGGAAAAATCCTCCCTTAAACATGGACAGTAAAACAAAATTTGGAAATATTGTCATCACTCATGCTTCATAGCATGATCAGAAATCCCCAGTAGTGATTTGATATTGCTTAATGTCTTCTCACAAAAAACTTTGGTGAAGATATCTGCTACTTGTTCTAAAGATGAGCAGAATAGTAGGTGAATGGTGCCATCATGCACAAGCTGTCTGATGTAGTGCATATGGATCTCAATGTGTTTGGTTCTCTGTCTTTGAACTGGATCATTGCATATTCGAATGGTACTCTAATTATCACAATAGATAGTAGTTGAGTATTCTGATTCGAAGCCACACTCACCAAGTAACCCCTGCAAACATAAACATTGAGTTGCTGCATTTACAACTCCTCTGTACTCTGCTTCTGTAGATGAGAGTGAAATGGCACTCTGTTTCTTGCTTGACCAGCTGATTGGCCCTTCAGCAAGTATGAACACATATCCTGATGTTAACTTTCGATCTTTATTTTCACCTACCCAATCAATGTCATTAAACCCAATCAAATCAAGATTAGATTTAGCTTTGTAGAAGATCCCATGAGTCCTTGTTCCCTGAACAAAGTTAAGGATCCTTTTGGCTGCTTTCCAATGTATCTCATGAGGTTGATACATGTATCTTTAAGCCACACTTACTGCATAAGAAATATCAGTTCGAGTATGTGTAAGATACAACAAACATCCAATCAATTGCCTATACAGTGTATTGTTTACCATAGGTGAAGAATCAACTTCTTCAAGCTTAACTCCTGAAAGGAAAGGAGTCTTGCTTGGCTTGCAATCCTTCATATTGAATTTGTTCAGCAAATCCAAGGCATACTTGGACTGATGTACTTTGATTCCTTCTTTGGTTTGAGAAATCTCGAGCCCCAAGAATTGGCTCAATAAGCCCAAATCAGTGATTGAGAAGGCATGGTTCATTGCATCCTTCAAGGAAACAATTTCATCCTTTGAGATTCTTGTAATGAGAAGGTCATCTACATACAAAACAATGATAATTAATGAACCATGAATCAGCTTTAGATATAAATTTGGATCTGACTTGCATCGAACAAAATTTAGTGATAGCAGAAAGCTATCAATCTTGGCATACCAAGCCCTGGGGGCTTGCTTAAGCCCATACAATGACTTCCTTAACCTGCACACAAGAGATGGATTAGTAGCATATCCTTGAGGCTGCTGCATGTATATCTCTTTAGTGATATCTCCATTCAGGAAAGCACACTTCACATCCATGTGATGTACCTCCCTCTGCTTCGAAGCTGCAATGGCTAAGGCTAGCCTGATGGAGTCCATCTTTGCCACTGGTGCAAAGGTCTCATTGTAGTCTATGCCATGTACCTATGAGTAGCCCTTGGATAAAAATATAGCCTTGTACTTCAAATGTGAACCATCAGCAGCAAATTTGGTTTTGTAAACCCACTTACACTGAACTAGCTTCCTCCCTGGGGGAAGATCAACCAGCTCCCAAGTGTTGTTCTTCTGGAATGAGCCGAACTCTTCTTTCATGGTTATTTTCCATCTTGGATCATTTGCTGCATATTCATATGTATGTGGGTCTGATTCAACCATCAGATAGCATTTCTCAGCAAACATAGGATCTTTCATGCACAGAGCACTCTCAAATTGAGATCTAGTCCTCCTAGGATCATTAGGATTTCTAGCTAGTTCTCCAGCTGCATGAATGGTCTTGGCTGCCCATTTTGGTTTTGTAGGACTGTTAGGATCTGAAATTAAATCATCATTATCATACATATCACAATCATCAAGTTCAACTATCTCTTCACTTACATTCAAAGGTTTTGGTGGTGAAGAGGATTCTCCAACTTCCACTGCTGCTAGGGGCTCTTCTTCAAAATGAACACACCTTTCAATGAATGCTTTGTTTGTGCTCAAATTGATCAGCTTGTATCCTTTTGAATCTTCAGAGTACCCAACAAATAGACACTCTTGGCCTTGGGGCTACAAAGCCTTCCTCTTTTCTGTTGGAATTCTAGCCCAAGCCCTTGAGCCAAAAATCTTGAAATGGGTCACATCTGGCTTGTGCCCACTCCATGCTTCGAAAGGAGTCATACCATCAAGATGTTTATGAGGGACAATATTCTGGATATAGGCTGCAGATTTTATAGCTTCAGCCCAAAACTTTGGTGGCAAATTCTCAGCCTCCATCATGCATGTTGCCATCTCTTTCAGTGATCTGTTCTTCCTCTTAGCAACACCATTCTGTTGTTGTGTGTAAGGGATAGAATGTTGCATATGAATACCTGCATCTGCACAATATTGAATGAACTCAGACTTGACATACTCACCACCATTGTCATATCTGAGGACCTTGAGTTTCCTCCCAGACTGGTTTTCAACCAAAGCCTTAAAGACTTTGAAGAGGCCAAAAACTTCAGACTTGTGTTTCAGGAAGTAAACCCAGCAATACCTGGAAAAGTCATCTATGAATTTCAATGTATATTTGGCCTGACTCATTGACATATGAGGAAATGGGCCAGCAACATCACTGTGGATCAACTCAAGAGGTGCAGAGGTTCTCTCATGACTAGCTCTCTCAAATTTATGCTCTGGGTGTTTTCCTAAGATGCAACCTTGACAGACTCCTTTGGAAAACTTAATCTTTGGTAACCCTATGACCATTTCTTTTTCACTAAGATCAAAAAGATACTTGTAATCAAGGTGGCCAAATCTTTCATGCCAAAGCTTGCTTGCTTCATTAGCATGAATCAGAAGAGCAGAGGGGTTTGATTAGGGTAGGAAGTGTGAGAACATGTATACCTTCAAAGTGTGATTTGCAACTCCTTTTGCAATGACTTTACCACTTGATATCTCTGTGATCTCAACTTCATCAGGGGAGAATATGACCTTCTTTGGAGACCCTGTGTGGGTCATCTAATACATTGATAAGAGGTTAGAGGCAAGACCTGGAACATACAACACATTGCTGAACTTACCATGGTCAAGATCAATCCTCCCTTTGCCCAAACTTTCAATGAGAGAGTCATCTCCTAGTACTATTGGTGGACCTTTTGACATGTCAAGTGAGGTGAATGCCTCCTTGGTCGAAACCATATGTCTTGAAGCTCCAAAATCAATGATGAAACTAGGTGAGCTTGATGTGCCAGCAACCAATGCATGAATTCTCTCTCTATCTTCTGAATTTGATCCTCCTTCTCTCTTCTTTGAGCTGTTAGGAAGGGAGATGCCATTCTTCTCCAGGAGTTGGGTCAGCATGTCTATTTGCTTCTTCATGCAGGAGCTTTCAGAATGATTGCCCTTACTACAGTATGCGCACTTGCTCATTTCTCCTTTGTTCTTCTTCTTTTGGGGGTTCTTCTTGGAACCTTGAGGCTCCTCTGGAGACTTGTTCTTGTCTCTCTTTTGCTCAGGTGGCTTCTTAGCTTTCTTATTGCCTTTTGAATCCACCCTCGAATCTATAGCAACCAAAGCTTGGTCTTTGGAAGGTTTGATGGTGCCCATCATCACCAATTTATCTTGTTCTTGTGTGAGAGATTCCATGAAATCTGCAAGGCTAGGCATTTTCCAGGCTGGAGCTGTCAACTTTGTGGCATAGAAGGTTGATACAAACACTGAATAGTCAAGTCCAAGCTTCGAGAGTATGGCCAAAACCAGTTTCTCGTCTTTCTTTTCGATCCCACATTGTTTTAGCTACAAAACAAGTGCTTTGAACTTGGAAAAATAGAGTTGCAGGGATTCAAAGCTATTGGGGCTCAGGGAGATCAATTCATTTTCAATTTGATGTCCCCTCATCTCATTTGTCTTACCAAAAATCTCAACAAGATTCTCCCGTACTTCATTCGGTGATTTCAATCCATCAAGATGGAAAAGGAGGTCTCTGGATATGCTCAGACACAAGAGACCATAGGCCTCATCCCTCCTGTTGTGCCATTTAATTTTCTCTACAGCTGCATTGGGATCTGCTTCTATTACCATAGTCACTCTGTAGAGGCCTTTCACTATCAAAAGTATCTCCATCTCTGGTTTCCATTCAAATAATTTAAATGGAGTCAAGATGATCTTTTGAGATTGATCCATAGCTCAGAAATTGTCCCATCAGTCAGCAGAATGCTCCCAGTCAATGATGTCAAACCTACAATACAAATTGGAAGGAGATAAATTGATCTACAAATGCTCTGATACCATGTGGAAATTGAACCTAGGTGTTAGAACAATTACCCTCACAAAAATTGCCAATCACACATGCAAATTACTCACAAAGGAGACTGAATATCGAGCAGAACAGTAATCTGTATTGAATAAGTGTACAATAGCCAACCCTGTGAATTCATAGGCTGCCACAATAAATAATTACATGATATATTCGAATGCATAAGGATGCCATTCGAATTTGGTCAAAAGCAGGCTTACTAAATCTAAGCAAATCCCCCATAGGTGCATAAAGCACTTTCCAAATCTGTCTAGGAGCTCACGAATTGGAAAAATAAATTAGGCAAGATAATAGATGGTGGAAGGACAACTCATACATGCTTTTCATAGGATAAAAGAGTGGAGGATGATGAGGACAAAAAACAAGTTAACTTCACCTAGTCAAACTTTCCCAATTGCCTTAAAACTCAGAAAAAGCAGGCAATAAAGCAGAAAAAGCAGACATGTGCTAGGAAGGCCAGGAATAAAGCATATTTGATTCCAAGTGGTTTCCCAAGTGCTCCATGACTCAAATTTAGCAATTTTGACCACTTTGGATGTGTGGAGGACAACTTGCATAAGGTGGAATATGGAAACTAGGCAAATAAGACAAAAATTGGACTAATTAATGTCTAAGGTAGCTAACTATGGGTTGATTATTCTAATAATTTTGTGAGCGCATTTTCGAGAATCTTATTAAATGATTCGATCGCTGCATTTGCTTGCGTGTGATATGAATTTATTCTTCTATGTTGTATCTAGAATTCATCAATTAGTTCTTCAATCAATTAATTAACACAATGCGTACCTTGATCGCTAATCAATATATTTGGGCAGATGAACCTTGTTACAATATTTTCAAATAAGAACTTCGTAGCAGTACAACCCTTTAGTGGCACAACTTCTTCCCATCTAGTCAGGTAGTCAGTTGCAGTGATAATATACCTTGCGCATGTGCACTTTCCTGTTGAACTTATAGGTCCCACGAAGTCGAAAACCCATTTATCAAATTTTTGTAATGTTATTTGTGGTACTAATGGCATTTCATCTCTTCAGGATAGATTTTCCATTTGTTGATAGATATCACAACTGTGACAATAATCCTAAGCAATTGCATGTATAGTAGGCCACCATAATCTTGTGCACGGTCGCTTTTCCTGCATAGTGGCCTCCCACGACACCAGCATGTGCGTCACTTCGTATCATTGGGTGCTCGAGCTAAAAAACACATCATCAAAGTATCTCATTAGGGCCCAATTTATACAATTGACCAACAATCAATTGGAAATCAACGGCTCACATTACCAACTGTTTCTTCTGCGCCATTGTAGATTTGGTTGGTGCAAAACCTGTACTTAGAAATTATATGATATCTTCATATTTATCATCAAAGGAGGTTATCACAAACAATTGCGCATCAGGAAGATTATCTTCCAGACTAGTATGTTCTTCTCCACTTTCAATTCTTGATAGGTAGCCTGGTCCCAAATTCAACTGGCTCGGTTTGTCAATTATCTCGAAGTCAAATTCCTGGAAGAGGAGAAGCCACCAGCAGATCTTCCCCTCCAACAGTAGATTATTGACCAAATAATTCAGTGCAAAATGGTCAGTGTACGTTTTGAAATGTCCACCCATCAAGTAATGTCTAAATTTTTGCAGCGCATACACCAATACTAGCCCTTCCCTCTTCGTTGTTGTGTAATTTTTCTCTGCAGTCAATAACTTCTTGCTAGCAAAATAAATAGGTTGATCAATCACTCCTTCCCCTAGTTGCATCAATACCAGCCGAGCACAACAGATGATGCATCGACATGAACATGAAATTCTTTTTTCCAGTCTAGAAATACAAGTATTCGCGTGGCATCCATCTTTCTTTTCAGCTTGTCGAGACTCTCTTGACATTCATCTGTCCACTAAAATTTAGTTTCTTTTTTCAGCAATCTCTCCATTGGGGTAGTCACCTCTGCATATCTTTTGATGAACTTCCTATAGTATCCTGTATGTCCTAATGTTTCTCTTAACTTTTTAGCTATGGTAGGTGGTGTTAAGTCAAGGATAATGGCGATTTTGGATGGATGAACCAAAATTCCATCACGACAGACCACATGGCCTAATAGAGCTCCAAAAGGCGCACAAAAAATGCACTTTCTCAAATTGAGGGAAATTTGATACTGGCGGCATCGTTCCAACATCATTCTAAGAATTTCTATGTGATATTTTATAAGACAAATATTGTCCAGTCATCAAAGTAGACTTCCAAAAATTTGTGTTTGAAATATTTAAATGAAACAACTACAATTCTAGAAAATATTGCAGGTGCATTCTTGAGTCCAAAGGGCATTACCATGTATTGGTAGCATCCCCACTTCGTTGCAAATTTAGTATTGTATCAGTACTCTTTTGCAATTCTTATCTGATGATAGCCCGAGAATCCATCAATGAATGAATACATTTCCTATCCTCTGACATTCTCCAATACTTCATCTGTGAATGGGGTCGAAAATGGATCATGCAAGCATGCATCATTTAATTTCCTAAGATAAACACAAATTCTCACTTCCCTTGAAGTTTTCTTATCATGTACTAAAATCGAACTGATCCATTCTGATTCTTCAATTGGTTTTATCACACCTACCTCTAGCATTTGATCAAGTTTGGCTTTAACTTTCTCTTTGTAGTGCGGGTTTAATCTGTATGGCTATTTTTTGACTGGTTTTTCATCGGGCCTCAAGGGTATCTTCATTTCACTAAGGTCCCCAACTATGCCTTTCAATTCCAAAAAAATTGTAGGGAATAGATCCTGAAATTCATGTAGTAAGTCAATGATCTTTCCCATATTCTCATCATCCTAATAATCTCCAATATTAGCAAATTTCAGGTTTTCAACTGACCCAATATTTACTTTCTTAATCTTAACTGGTTTTAAAACTGGTCAGTGGACATAGCAGCTCCTTCCACTACACACATACCTTCTAACTCAGGTATATTTATCTCCAATGGGTCATCATCATCTGGTTCTCTCGTAATATTGTAGCACTCCATCCAGTTGTGTACTGTCGTGGTGCATTGATGGAAATTCGCGTCTGTGACTGAGATTTCTTCAAATATTTTGTCATTTCTTATTTGTAGCGTAGCATTGAATGTCGGGTGTTCACTTGTGAACTCAATTGTTTGGGTGAAGCTTTTAGCTCAGCTTTCCCATTTGACAGTTCTATGTCATAGATCCATTGAGGTGTACCATTTCCAAAGTGTTGATGAATCTATGAACCCATTCTCGTTGCGGATATTCTTGTCAGTTCTTGCGACAATGCTCATAATGTTCCACATGATCTGTCAGTCCTATATATTTATGATCATGGTAACTAATCTCTTCCCCAAATATAATCTACATTAATCTTCTACACTCTATCCATTCGGAGATAGATTGTTTGTGTGTACCCCACCATCTAGCGGGAGTAGCTTTCAGCACATAGTCGAGAGTAGCAAATCGCTGCGATTATATGAATTTTTCTTCAAATTATACTAGAAAAGACGCAAGGTTAGGTAATCCATTATATGTAGGTAGTGCACTTGCTTCATATCCTAAGCTTCAGATAGCTCTTGTGATTCTTGTACATCTTCTCATGGAGACTTCATGTAGCCTGTTTTTCCAATTTTCTAGGGCATCACCTGAGTAGGACATGCACGAACTTACACTCTGCCAACTCAGTTTCCCATCAATTGTTGGATTTATATAGTCTTATTTTAAAGACATGATGGTATACAACTGATCTAGATAATTTCCTTGACCTTCACTATGTACGGACTCAACATATCTCTGCCCTTCGAATGGATCAATTGGCGCAACCACCCTTATTTCAGAATATTCAAATGATAAGATCCATTTCTTAAAGTTTATAATGGTTTGGTTGTATATTGCCCAATCAATTCCCATCGTTGTAGGATATGGATTTTCTTCATCGACAATGTCAATAACTTTGAAGTTAGCATATGTTCTTAAACCTTTGACTTCTACAGGAAATTGAGTTAGTCTACCAGGTGGAACCTTCAACTAGTTCGCAATCCTTAGTTGAATGGGAGACCAGTCTAGGCATGGCTTATTCATGCTCTCGCATGTTTTTCTTTTCAATATGTTAACTTCCGAGCCCAAATCTAATATGATATAATACATATCATAGTCTCATATCTACGCAGTCCTTTGCAGTTCTCATCCTGTCTTCATCCATTTCCCGATATGATTAACTATTTTTTCATGTCACTGGTCATCTAAGGTTTCTTCTATTAGTGTTGTCAGTTTTTATACATCATCTTTATCATTGATTAGTGCTAAACAACTTTTGAAAAATTATTTAAGCTTACTAACATTTTTCATTTGTGGCTTCCTGATGAGTTGTTCAAATAGTTCGAGCATGGTTATAACTTGTCCAAATGTTGATCATTGATGAGCATCAACAAATTTTGGTTACACCTCCAAAAAGACTTCTTTCTCCTTTTGGACATCTAGCGAGGCTTTCTTTTGTTCTGCGGCTTTCCTTGTTGTGTATTATGGTCTGCACCTATAACAGCACCTCCTCTTGTGACTACAACAATGTGACGTTCTCTTGGTTCAACAAAGATAACCAGAATGTTCTGATTGGGATTTGAATTCTGATTTTGCACCAGGTTTGGATTTACAACAGTTCTAGCCTGCCATTTTGCAATTAGTTGTGGAAACTATTAGACAGTGGGATCAAATGCTTTACAGTATGTACAAGTTTTTTGGGGACTTTGACAATCTTGAGAAAAAATTCATGGATCATCCTCCTTGTTGTTTTCCTTGGCCTCTAAAGTTTCCACCCCCCCCCCTTTGCGGAGGAGGGTATTGTTGTTGCTAAGTATACTGATTTGCTGGTATTTCGGTTGAGGGTATTAAGGTTGTTGATATTGAGCAGGATGATACTGAGGTTGCACTCTTTCATATTGCATCTGCTCATCATTTTTCATTAAGTAGGTATCCATCGTCTTTTCATGCAGTAGCTGAAATGCTCTGCAGTCCTTTTCATTGTGACCTACTGATCTACAAAATATACAATACAGACTAGCTATTCTACTTACAATCTTCTGTAAGTACATACATTCTTCAGACTTACAGCCCCTAGTCTGACATATCCTACACCAAGGCATTCCTTGGATGTTTAACGGGTTCGATGCTCCTATTGTGACAAAGTTCATGAGCATCAGGCAATTTTATTTATGGTGTCTATTTGTTCTGCATATTGTACACCATAGTTCTTCTTGAACTTCCTTCCGTCTCTTATTGTCCTGGAGCTGCACCGTGAGGTTGGCCAGTTGCAACTGAATTTGCATCATTCCCAAAGCAATATCTCCAATGGGCGAGGCTTCTAATTTCATTGCTATTTCTAGAGCCTCTATCTACGACACAATCTTATGTTGCATCAACGCGGTTCGAATATGTGGTAACAAGGAGACAATAAACCATTCCTTGTGTTGTACATCCGACATTTGGAAGCTTACTTTGGCCATCAATGTCTTAAATCTCTAGTCAAAGTCCTAAACAGATTCTTTCAGTAACTGCTTAATCTCTTTTGGAATTCATCTATCAGACACACTCAAATATCATTGAGTGTTTTCGGGACAACTCCTACTGATACTATGGACAATTTCATATACCAGTCAAGCGTACGACCTCGCAAAGTCATGATCATATGTGCTTTCTTGATATTCTCATCCTAGATCTGTCACACAGTCCACATAGCTTCAGAAAGGAACCAATGTCGGTTTGGGTCTTCCAACCCATTTCCATTAAATATTGGTAACTTAATGTCAGCTCCAGCCATTGTATGTGCTGCTAGTATAGTCATAACAAAATTTTGTCTATTCGGACTTCCTTGTCTACTATTTATAGTGTTAGTACTACTCATATTTACATAAGCACTTGGAGAGAAGTCTCTCGATTTAACCTGTGGCGACGTGTGCGGTGTTGTATGTGATTTGTAACCGCGTTCGCGGTTTGGGGCTTCAATTGATTCTTTTGAATCTTCATCTCCTTCAGATATCGGCTAATATTCCTCTTCTTCATCACAAGACCCTTCGTTCAAGTATGACGCAAGCTCGTAGCCCTCTTATTCTCTATTCATGTTGCAACTGCCTTTTCCTAACAGATTTTTTCTTCACATACAAGCATTTTTATCCATGTCTTTAAAGATGACATATATCTACTGCGTGGACCTTGAAAAAAAAAATCGGTGTGCCTCACTGTATGAGGTTATTGTATCAACGTCAAACTCGGTAATATATTCCTCTAGGATACTGTCTATCTAGAAATATATAGTGCTCGACATAAGGTTTCTTACTTCTTCCAGTTGTTCAATTAACTGGGGAGTCCAATCCCTTGGTTCTCTACCTTGAAAATTTGTTTGTTGGGTCGCTAGCTTAGATAATCATTCATACAACACCATGGGAAAATCAGAAAAGAAAATCTCATGAATGTCTGTGTAAATGTATTGGCCCAACCAATCTGTTGGGTTACACCGAGATCTTTCACTTTCTTTTTATGTGAATTCTAACTCTTTGGATTCCACCCAATCTTGTATCTCTAGTTTCATTGGTTTCCACAACATATCCCTCACCACAACAATTCAGGGTCTTGGCAATGAAACCATTTGTTGGATTTTATGTGCCTTTTTCAAATGAACCCGACCCAGGTTCAGTCCCTTCTTCTCAGCGCAACAAATTTCAAGATATCACCTCGACAATTCAGGGTCCCGACAATGAAACCATTTGTTGGATTTTATGTGCCTTTTTCCAAGGAACCTGGCCCAGGTTCAGTCCCTTCTTCTCAACACAACAAAGCTCGAGATATCATCCCGACATACCAGAGCTCTGTCAGAAGCACATGCGACGCAGATGTCGTCTCACCCGATATATCTTTCTTTTATGGGTAACTTCTAGAACCATGTTTCCACAGTGAGTGGGAGGATGTTCAGTACCTTGGGTCTGTGCCAAGGCTCTCAACAAAGTCTGGTGGTGGATTATTCGTGTTCACAGTACCTCAACACTTAAGCTACGCCCCAGATTTTCTTATGCAACTCATTAAATAAAAAACATACATACATAATACTCATATCTAGTTAATACAATTCAGCCATCATACATCTATTTATTTGTAAGAAAACCTACATTTATTCATTCACTGCAACATTTACACATATATCTTAGACACATTCAGCATTCACACATATACAAAGACTATAACGTGGAAACCCATCCGGTAAAAACCACAAAGGTGTTCTTCATCTGGCATGAGGAAATAGATGTACCTTTCATCTGCGCACTAAGTTGTAGACTCTACTTAAGATCTTATTCTCTACCTTTACAGACTCTTCCTCCCTCTCATGCTCTATGATCTTCTCTCTATTCTCTTCCTACTTTATTCTACTAGTGATCCGCACACAGCCTAGACCGACTCAAGCTTTCCTACTCATATGAACACTCAGCTAAAGATTATTTACTTTTATGCACTTGCCAATACAGATCCACCAACCCATAGCTCTCTCTTTTTAGCCAGCGAGAGTCTACAACTCAAAGCTAACTATAAAAAATGTCTGTAAGGAGAATGTCTCCAATGTATAACCCGCATACAATTTGGGTTCCTTCTTTTATATCCTTATTACAGACTCGATACAGACTCCATACATTCTTGATACAGACTTAATACCGACTCGATACAGACTCAATACCAACTCATTATAGACTCATTTTCTGTTGCTTTCTCAGTCGACTTTCTATATTCAGCCAACATACTTTCTTTCTTATTCTAGCAACACCTAACAGGAGGCACTAACGACCTAACTTATAAAGATGCCTTCATGCGTGTGGTTTCCGCTGACTTCAGCTGAGCTCGTACCCATGATCGTTAAGGCATGTCACTTTCTCAACATTATGTCTTACTGTTGTTTTCCAGCCATTATGCTACTTGCACGCCTTCTGGTGCTGATATTATGTTAAACCTTCCCCTGTTACACTCCATCCTTCTGTCGCAGCTTCCTTATCTGGAGCAACTTCCTCTTCCAGCACATCCTCCTCCTCTTCTTCCTCTCTTTCTCTTCCCCTGTTGCAGAGTCCTTTCTCTTCTTGCCTTTATGTTTCTTCCTCAATCATAGCTCCTTCTTCTCATCTTTTAGCTCTTCTCCATACTTAGGCAGAATTCTGCATGAATTTTTCCTCACTGTCCCTAGGATCAACAACCTAGTACAATGGAAGGGAACCAGAGAAGACTCGAAAAAAGTCAAAGAACTCTTCATAAAATAGTAGACGTTCTGAGTTTCCCACTGCTTTTTTAGAGAGTTCATCCGCTAGTGAATTAAACTCCCTGTAGATATGTGAAATTCGAAACTTATTGAAGCTGATTATCAACAATTTTCAGCTCGTACCCAAGAAGAATATAACCCACAAAGCTCGTACCATGACAGTGATGCAGATTCAAGTGCAACACCAACAAATCTGGGTGTGGGAGAGAAGAGGAAAGTTGTTGACATAGCCAAAAAGGGTTGAAAGAAGCAAAAGGTCATCAAATATTCTAATCCTATCGGGCTCACTGAAGATGATTATAATTTACTGTCGGACAGAATGTCCAAGGTTGACGATGAAACACACTAGAGGATTAACAATCGGCATACAGATATTTTTGAGGGAGTCATCGACTTGCTCCAGCCTCTTTGTAGCGCGATGAAGGAAGTCAGGGTCGCATCCAATCGGCCCACGACATAGTTGTAATCACAGAAAGATGGTCCTTCTGATGATCATCCACATGTGGTGCAAACATCCTAAGAACATTGTAAGGTTCAGGCGTTCCCTAAATCAATTGACTTGGGGACATCAAAGCTTGACAACAAGTCTGGGATATTTCCTATGCTGGGGTAGACATATTTGTTCTACCCATGTTTTTATTACACAACATACAACAGGCTGTAATGGAAGAAATCAAGGAATGGGAGCTTGTGATATATGATCACCTAAAGCAGTGAAGGAGCACCATGTCTTTTTTCCAAATCCAATTGGAAGATAGAGAGAAGCAGATGTATAAGTGGTAGCAAGACTAACAACAACTCAAACAAGTTGTTCCTCTGACCTGTCAAGATATTACAGAGGTCGAGGTCACACCTAACATGATTCCTGGGGTTTGGGTTTTTAAGTTAGGGTAAGTTGCTACCGACTTCCAACATAATATTGTGCAATTAGAAGCTCAACTTCTTCCTCGTACACTTCCTGAATTACCGGAAGAGCAACGAAGGGTAGCTGGAGAAGAGATACAAAAGATTCAGGAGGTCGAGGCAATTTGTGCTAAGGAATATGAGCAAGTGTCCCATGCTTGGGAAATCTTGACGGATGACGTCGAGATGCAAGAGATAATAGAAAAACTTCATGGCACAGATTCCAGTCTGACTGATTTAAGGAATTTTTTGAAAACACTCTCTCTGATCGAAAAGATGGGTAAGGTTATTGAGCTCAAAATATTGCGGCAATAGGTCGCTAAACTTTGGATGCAACATCAGAGAAGAACAGATCATGTCGCGAACCTTCAAGTTGAAGTAGAAAAGATCACCATGAGAATTCACCTAGTGCATGTTCATGTTTGAAAAGTGGTAGAAACTCCTGTGGTTGACACTTTAGAACATCTCAGTTCTGAATTTTTGGAGTGAATTGTTAAAATCAAGAAAGGTGTTCAGCGACGGACCAAGGATGTGTGGAAAATATTCCAAGATTTTCAATCTAAGTTGAAAACGACATAGGTTTACATCTGAAGTGACTTGGGACGAGCCACATGTGAGTGTTGAGCGCACGTTGTCCCTAGGTAAGTTGACTAAGTTTTGGTTCTAACTGGAAAAATAAGCTACAGTGTGAATGACAATGCGACGAAGCGGATGTGGAAACAGTCAATCTCGATGATCGTGGAAGTTTTTGGGTAAATAATAAATGTATTCAGTGAGTTAGTTAGAGGGGGGTCCACTTATGGGTAGTGGGCACGAGGAATGTAAATGCTTCCAATAGAGCCTGTATAATGTAATTGGTTGGTTGTTGTAGGGGGTTTTGAGTTTTGGTGTTGTTCCTTTTTAAGGAGTTTTTGTTGTTGGTGGTTCTATTTTAGGTCGCAAGACAAGGTAGGGTTGGTTGAAGTACAATTTTACTATGTATATTTACTGTAATAAGAAATATGAATAAGAGTCATTAATGCAATGTATTGTTGATATGTAACTTGTGTGTGTCGATGTAAGGTTAATGGGACTATGAAGAGATGTTTGCAGAATGTGTGCACAGTCAAAATAATTCTAGACATGACTCATGCCAAATGAAGAGTGCTTTTGTGGTTTTCTCCCGTATGGGTTTCCACATTAAGATCTCTGTGTTGAATGGTGTATGCTAATATTGTGGAATGTATTGTGTTTTGCTGCGACTGATGATACTATGTCTCTTTTTGCATAAGTAAATGGAATGAAAAATGATTTAATGAGTTGTAGTATGTTGTTATCATAGTTGCATGTCGATGGTTTTGTATGTTGGTTCATCTATCATCTTTGTTGTCCTTCCTATCAATTCTTTGCATGGAAAGATCACCTTTACCACTGTGAAAACCTGGTTCCTGCAACTCCCATAGGTATCTCGGGTGAGACTTCACTTGCATCGCAAGTGTTTCCGATGGATTTACGCCCTTTCGGGTCGGTTCTTTGGGTTTTGTTGGAAGGATTAAACCTGGGTTAGTGGAAGTCAAGCCAACATCACTTCTCTACATTGGTGTTGTGGTCCTCTCAAATTCCATGCACTTGTAGTTTATTTTCCTTTATTTGGACAAGAAATTGGAGCATTTTTCTTGTTTGATAATTCCAACCATTTCTCCAACTTACATTCAACAACAAGAAAAAGAAATGACAATTACCAAATAAGTAGAGGGGAGAAACTATGTGCATGGGCTTCGTGGAAGCCTCTAGGATCTATACTATCATTTTATGTGTGAAAGGGAGTTCACTGGGATGATTTTATGTGAAAGCATTTAATGCTTGCTTGGTTCCAACAAATCATATCTTCTTATATAATAGAAGATAATAAGTGCTAAACCAAATTTAATTTATCTCTTATCATGAAATTTATTTGTTGAGGAAGCAAAATACCATGCTTGAGTTTAAGCAAGAGCATTAAAAGCTACACTAAAAGTAATATTTTTTGTCATAGCTATGCCTTTTTTTTTCAACAGAAGAAAAGAAGTAACTTGTTATTTAAGATGGAATCAAAGTTACATTTCAAAAATTCCCTCTGCATAATCCCAATATTGATAAACAAGGATCTAAAGTGAGCAATATATAATTTAGAGGATCCCATGAAGATCGCGAAACTTCCCAAGATATAGGATAGAAATGAGCTAAAAACCACAAAACTACATAGAAGCATCAAACAACAAAAGGAACGCCCCAAGACCCAACACCTTGATCAAGCTGGGAGACTCTACCAACATGTAGAACAAAAAAGAGCTAAGGGTAGGCACCATTACAGAATCCATGAGAAAAAAAACGAGAACCCCAAAATCATAATGATTAAGAGATGAGGATGAATCTATCATCGATTTTTCCAAAGTCTTCAAATTATTCAAAGAACAAAACTCCATCAAGATTGCCCACCTCTTTCTTTGAAATAAAATCCACCTTACTTATTATGAGCTCTATAAATATGGGTGAAGGTGAGTGAAGAAAACATAGTTTTAAGATCTTCAATTCTAACACACCAATGTTGGAGCAAAGCCTCCTTCAATTTATTCATATTTTTTTTCCAATCACAATCCACCTTCAAATCACCAAACATATGCATACATCTAATGTTTTTTTTATAAGAAAACCAAATGAGAGCATGCATGATAAGAAGTTCTGCGCATATGTTCATGCCCTCACCACAAACCATCGAAAGCATGAAAATATAATTGCGAAGGAATCTTAATACCATAATCCTTTCTCTCCAAAGTATTTGATTTTTAATTTTTTCTTCATCACTAAACTCATATTCAATCAAACAATATGGTATTCACGATGTGAATACAACAATAAACCCCCAAAAGAAATGTTTAATTATGTGTAAAATGTAATTAAGGAAGATTAAGGATATTAAAGAATCTATAAAAAAAAATTGAACCAATTATAGGATATTTGGTTTTACCTATTATATATTGTGATTTTGGTTATGTGAGTAGCACTCAGGCTAGTACCACTAGAAATTCAAGAACCCACACGAATCAAGCCATTGGAACTTGTGGGCTCAGATCTGCTTAGGGAAGTGGTTCAGTCTCAGATTGAAGGTAAGCTCTCGGGTGCCTTAAATGCTACCTTCATCTCCCTCATTCCGAAAGTTAATAAGCCCCTTTCCTTTGTCGACTTTAGGCTTATTTTTCTTTTCAACTTTGTGTATAAGACCATTTACAAGATCGTTGCCATTAGACTGAATCCTTTCCTGGAAAAGGCCATTTCAACTCACCAGTTTGGTTTTCTCCACAATAGATAGATTGTAGAGCCTGTTGGAATTACCCAAGAAATTATGCACTCCATAAAGCTGAAGAAACAGAAGGCATTTGTCCTTAAACTGGACGTGGTCAAATCATTTGACCAGGTTAATTGGACTTTTCTTAGACTTGTCCTTTTACATATTGGTGTTCCTGTGAATGGAGTCAATTGGATTATGGTGTGTGTTAGTTCCTCAAATTTTGTTGTCCTAATCAATGGGACCCCAACCTACTTCTTTCATGCTTCCCATGGTATCAGATAGGGTTGTCCTCTCTCTCCCCTCCTTTTCATATTGGTCATTGAAAGATTAAGTTTACTCATTACTGATGCCCATAGAAGTGGGAAGATCATGGGGATCAAGGTTTCCTTGAGCATGCATTTAAGACACCTGTTATTTGTAGACGATTTTATATTGTTTGGGCTGGGGACTCTTGAGGAATGGAAAGGTTTCAAAGACATCTTGGATCTTTTTTGTTCGGCAACTAGTATGAAAACCAATTCTGAGAAGTCTTCCTTCCTATATAATGAGGTGGATGAGATAACCAAAGCACAGATCCTCTCCTTGCTACCTTACAAAATGGAACCTATCTCGGTTGGTTTCAACTACCTAGGATACCACCTCAAGCCTTTGGTCTACTGCTCCAATGATTGGCATTGGATTATTAAATGATTTGAAAAAATAATTAGCAACTAGACTTACAGACTTTTATCACTGGGTGGTAGACTAATTTTAGTCAGAACTGTGTTGATGGGATAATTTTTTTATTGTCTCACATTAGCTCGAATCCTCAAGTCCATTTTACACTATCACAAATGTTCCATCTTCAATTTTCTTTGGGCAAATGTGGGTGGGAAACACAAAATGAACTTGGTTGATTGTCATTGTATTTCAAAACCATAAGAGTATGGTGGCTGGAATATCAAGAACCTTGAATGGTTCAGCTTGTCTCTCAGAGTGAAAATTTGTTGGATGGCTATTAATGGTGAAGGAATATGGTTCCATATTATTAAGCATAAATATTTAAAAGACCGATCTATGGATGATTCAATTGTGTCATCGTGTTTTTGCAGTTCTTGGAACTTCTTATATTTGGAATGGATTTATTCGTTCACTTACTTGGATCGCCAGGCACTTGGGTTGGAAGGTTGGGAATGGAAAAAGAATAAGGATTGTTGTTGATCCTGTGGCAGGTCTGAACTCTATTTTTGTGCTCCAGGAATACCTTAGAATTTATCTAGAATATTTTGGTATTACATCTCTCAATCATGCCCATAATTTGGGGGTTGGAACCTCCAATTAGGCTTACTGGATTTCTGCTGAGGATTTAGATTTGGATGGTTGTTGGAAGGACCAATGGAATGACTATGTTAAAGGACTATCTCATTCCTGTATCAGAATATTTGAGAACAAGGACGCTTTTCTCTGGCTCTACAATAAAGCAATAGGAATGGTCAATTCCAAACTAGCTTATGATCTCATCACATCGAGCTTACTCACAGCTCGGCCTGTCAGTGCTCTTAATTGCATTTGGAAGTGTAATATTCCTTTAAAATTGATTTGCTTCAATTAGATGTGTTTGGAAAACTGTATAAACACCTGGGATAATTTGATTAGGATATTTTGGGTAGGTCCCAATATATGTTGTTTGTGTAGGATTGAATAGGAATCGGTAAATCATCTTTTCAATGCTTGTTACTTCACTCGCAATGTTATAAATTGTCTCTGCAGGAATATTCATTTGACTATGGATTGGAAAGAGACAACCTTCATGGGAAATTTGGAATTATGGTTTAGTAGCGAAAAGGAATTTCTCCATTTACCCCTTTTCATCTCATGGAAATTGTGGCTCACCAGGAATAGTGTTATATTTGAGGATTGTAAACCTGATTCAAATTTCATCTAACTTAAAATATTGGAGTTGTTGCATACTTACCCTGTGGCTTCTTTAAAGAATCCCAAGCATAGATGTATTGGCATGGAACTTGCCACTCAGTTTCCATCTGGATTCTTCTATGGGGCTTCTGCTGACTCGACTGGTGGTGTTGGGGTTTATATATTAATCAATTGTAACCACTCTTTCAGCAATAAGATGGGCTGTGGTCAAAGCACTAATACCATATCTGAGCTTCTGGCCCTTTGGGAACTGCTGGTGTTAGCAAAGGAATTTGGAATTCCTCCTCTTCATGTTAGAGGGGACTCTTCGGCCATTATTAATTGGATCAAGGGAAGATCTGCCCTTTCTTCTCTCAATTTAGATGGATGGTGTCAAAATATCAGAAATCTTGAATCATCCTTTCTTTCTATTGAATTATCTCATGTCTACAAAGAATACAACAAGAAGGAAGATGGATTATCCAAGGAGGCACTCACTTTGGCCTCTTTCCTCTTATAGTTCACTGAAATGTGTGAAGGTGAAATTGTTTGGAATGGATCGATGCAGCTCTTTTAATTTGAGCTTGTCCTACTCTCTTTGAAATATTTGATTTTTATTTTTTTCTATAGTATGGCTGAATATATATTATTCACATATTTTGGATGTCTAAGGTAGACTTTAATCTCCTCTTGTCTCAGTTTTTGGCAGGTCCCCGAGTGCCTCCCTGGATAAGCCATGTCTAGGTTCTTCTTATATTCCCTTGTAGACATCTTTTGAAGACAGGTTGGAGCTGGGATGTATTCCTTGGTTTATTGACATTGGTGGTATAGTTGGCTATCTGACCCCACATTGTTCCTAACTGGAAGAGTCTTTGATTCAACTTAATGCTAGCGAGCAGTATGTCGTTGAGACTTTGATATTTGTATTTTTCTCTGATGGACTTGTTTTGGTATGGATATGTACCCCTTCTGCGCTGTAACAGTTACCTTTGATTCATATGAATAAAAAGGAACAACTATTTTTATTTTGGAAAAATAATCAAGCCATTGATATGAGGTTTGCAAGAACCTAGGTTGTTAGAATAGGGCCAAAGAATAATCCATGTAGAGTCAACTCAATATTAAATGAAATATATATTAATATATATATGACATACAAAGGAGGTTAGAAAAGTGTGCATGTAGGTTGACATTCCAAGCATTGAATTTTTTTCCTTTTGCACTTGTAACGCCCATCCTTATGAATCAATATACTAGTATTAGATCACATACATGTCAATATTACATTAAGCTCTTGTGGAATTAACTTTTACTTTTCATGTCAATGCGTTGATGGCATTGATGGTTTTTGTAAGTTGAGAGAATGATCTTGTTGGTGCATCATTGATGGTGTTGGTAGGTGGGTATAAAAATGTGCATGAGGATTGAGATGCCAAGCATTGATAGTAAAGCTAAGTCCCATGTACCACTCAATAAAACATTAGATATATGAATTTGAAAAATTATAAAAAAATAATTTATTTAAAAAATCAAAGTAATAGATGTTTTAGAAAAAAATTATAAGATATATTTGAAGATTCAACTAAGTGACACGTGCCGTGAAGAACCTCAACAATCAATGTATTACTTCGTAGAAGAGTATTACATATAAAGGAAACCAAAACCATTAACTTCAGTTAGATAACGAGATTATTAACGAGAATTTATTAACTAATAAATTAAATATTATTTACAATGAAATCCCGAAGGATTATTCAACATTCCCCCCTTAATGTGAAGGGAAATCTGATAAGCGAAGATGCATTCTAAATTTTTTGAACTTTTCAGGGCCCAATGCTTTAGTAAAGATATCTGCAATTTGCTCTGAAGTAGAACAATGTGTCAGATGAATGGTTTTGGCCTCAATGTGATGTTGAATCAAGTGATATTTGGTGTTGATATGTTTGGTTCGATCTGTAAATTTTGTGTTCTTGGCCAATTGAATTGCAGAAGATTTGTCAACAAAGAGAGGTGTTGAAGTCATTTGTTTGTTTTGCAAGTCTTCAAGTATTTTACGAAGCCAAATGATTTCTTTTGTGGCTTGAGTTGCTGCAACATATTCAGCTTCAGTTGTAGAATCAACAGGAAGAGATTGCTTTCGTGATCTCCATGTGATAGTTGTTGATCGAAGGTTCATCAAATAACCTGAAGTAGAGACCCCATGTTCTTTATCTCCATCAAAATTAGAATCTAAATAACTAGTGAGATGGAAGTCTGAAACATTAGAATATTTGATTCCATAAGATTGAGTGTATTTTAAATATTTGAGCACTCACTTTGTTGCATTCCAATGACCTTCAAAGGGATGATGCATAAACCCAGAAAGTATTCCTACAACAAAATTTATGTTAGGACGAGTAGTAGTAAGATAAATTAAACTTCCAACAAGTTGCATGTACTTTGTTGGATCTTCAAATGTTCTACCTTCATTTGAAGTAATCTTTAGATTTTGCTCCATTGGTGTAGAAACAAGATTTCAATCCTGCATACCAAATTTGTTTAATAACTCTCCAACTTATTTTTTTTGAGAAATGAAAATGTTCTTTGGTTTTCGATCTACTTCAATTCCTAAATAATAATGTAATAATCCCAAATCTGTCATATCAAAAACCTTTTTCAACTCTCTTTTAATAGATGCTATATAATCATCATCAATTCTTGTGATAAGCAAATCATCCACATAGACAACTATATATACAAACTATCTTCCAACGTTCTTGACAATTAAAGATGCATCATCTATATTGAAATTCTTATAATTCAAGTTGAGAAGATTTTCAATTAACTTTTCATACCATGCTCGGGGTGCTTGCTTCAAACCATATAAATATTTGACCAATTTGCATACCTTTTGTTCTTGACCTTTGATAGCAAAGACTTCTGGATGATCCATATAAACATCTTCTTTCAAGTCTCCATTCAAAAAGGCGGTTTTAGCATCCATATGATGTATTTTCCATCCTTTTTTTGCTGCTAATGAAAGCAAAGTTTGAATGGTGCCCCATTTAGTTGTAGGAGAAAATGTTTCTATGTAATAAACACCTTCTTTCTGTGCATACCCTTTTGCTACAAGTCTCGCTTCGTGTTTTTCAAGCGAGCCATCTGCTTTATACTTATTCTTATATATCCATTTGCATCCAATCGGTTTGGTCCTTTATTGTTTCCTTTATCTTGTACTTTCTCTTTCTTGTTAGCAATTTTCTCCCAAGAAGTTATACAATAACTAGCAGTATGACTAGCATTAGAGGAATTTTGGGGTCTAAAATGGGCCTCCTAAGGAAAATAATAAAATAATAGTTAAAATAATAAAATAATATTGATTAATTTTGGAGGAAGAAAGAAAAAAACTATTTTTTGTGTTCGTATTTTCGACATATCTCCCTGTGTTTTTACTCAAATTTCGATCGGGAGAACTCGTTGGATGCAGAATTTGATCATCATCACATTTTTTCAGGTATTTCTTGTTTTTGGGGTAGCGGGGTCCATCAAAAGTATGCATTGTGGGTACTCGTTGGATGCAGAATCAAATTCCGCATCCAACGAGCTCTCCCGATTGAAATTTGAGTAAAAACACAATGAGATATGTCAAAAATACGAACAAAAAAAGTAGTTTTTTTTAATGACAAATATGTCAATTCAACCATTATGGTTGACTTATTTTATTGAAATTCTATTGGTTCTTGAATTCCAACTCACAAAAACTTATTTTGGCACGTTTTCTTATAAGGCCCATTTTAGACCCCAAATTTCCTCTAATGTTTTTCCACATCTATAACATTGTCTCTCTCCTTGATTAAATTTCCCCTCCTTCCTCTGTACTGTCCTCGTTTTCCTCTACCTCGACCTCTGCTTCTCTTTTATTCTTTTGCAAATTCTTATTTTGATTTGTGTCCTTTCTATACAAGAAACAAAGTTTCTTCATTGGGTTTAGACTCCTTCCCAAATGCTTTCTCTCTTTCTGCAATTTTCTCAACAAGTGTTTCAAAGCTCATAGCTTTCATTTGGGCACTAGCTTGAAGTGATTCTAAATAATGAGTGTATGTAGGATATAGAACTTTAATAAATACAGTAAGTTGAATGTCAACTTTTACCCTAGTTGCATCGATATCATGGAAAATAGCCCTAATTTCATAAGCAAGTTTCATTGGATCATTATCTTTCAACTCTAAGTTAAATAACTTCACTAACAATTGTATGATTTCAAGCTCAGAATGCGAATTATACAAATATTTTAGTTTCTTTAATGCTTCCCAAGAACTTTTTCTAGAAACTAAATGTCTACTTATTTCTTCACTTACATAGGCAATGATAAAGGCATAAGCCTTTTTGTCCTTGCTTTTCCATAATGCTAACTCTTTGGTATTAGTAGGTGGTATTGGTGCACTTTTATCCACTTCATCTATTCCATCTCAATCTTTCTTATCTTCCAAATTATCATTTTCACAAATTCCATCCCACATGTCATTAAAAATAAGGGTATTTTTAACTTTACGAAACCATTCATGATAATTTTCTTTTCCAGACAAAATTACTCCAACAAGTGAAATTAAAGAATTCATTGAAATTTACTGCGTAGTAAATTTTTGAGTACAAATTACAGTCTAATATTTTTTTTCCCTCTCAGTTGATATTCTTTAAAATCTTTTTATCTTCTAAAAATATTTCCTGAAAGGTTTAATAATTCAATTTAAAAAACCTTGCACTCAAATATAAATGGTTGTATATAGACTTCTATTTTCTAAAGAGAACTCCCCAAAAATTTGATAATTAATTTAAAGAAACCATTGCATGAAAATATAAATGGTGTCTCTCTTCTTCTCTTTAAAAAAAAAATCTTCTAAGCAATTTACGTGCAGTCTCCCTTTTATGTGTAGTCTTTTCTTGGTGATAGCTCCTTTGTTGGCTCCTCCTTCACGGGATCCTTCTCTCTCACCAAGTCTTTTCGACCAATGCTTCGCTGCCTTGCTCTGATACCACTGACACAGGCGGTGAAGAACCTCAGCAATCAATGTATTACTTCGTAAAAGAGTATTACATATAAAGGAAATCAAAACCGTTATCTTGAGTTAGATAAAGCGAGTATTAACAAGAATTTACTAACTAATAACTAAAATATTATTTACAATGAAATCTTGAAGGATTATTCGACACTAAGTTTAATACTCTTACCAATTATAATAGTACCTAATTTACTATCATCTTGGTTACTAAGGGTTGATTAGTACAATATTTATAATTCACAGTATATTACTTGATTTTTTCATTTCACATTTTTAATTTACAAATAGTCAAATCGATGCACTCATACTTTGATGGATTTTTGTGCATTTCCATTGTTATGGAGTATGATTGATTTTTTTGCATTTCAGTGATTATGAAGTTAATTGGTCTTTTAACTTGGACGAGTGACAAGTATTTATACAATATCGAGGGATCTTTTTGGGCAATATCGGTTTGAACCACAAAACGATTTTAAGTTAGTTTTTTCAGATGGCCTTTAGATGGAGAATATATGAGGTCTAAAAACTCTAAAGAATGTAATATTATTTTTATAATAAATTACGATATTGTTTCCTTAAATAGTAAGATACATCCAAAACAAAGTGACACTTTTTAACTCTCTCAAAACCATCTAACCACATAAAACAAGATGTAATACCAAAACTATACAATGTGCCAAAATTGATGTGATACCATAACCATAAAATGTCGCTATGTGCGACATGTAATCCTAGATGTTAGGAGACATAATTTCGCTAGTAATCCATCCAAACTTCTTGAATATTACTAGCCACTTTCTTCATAGGATTCCCCAATTTGAAAAATGCAGCACTATATGTTAGGAGATGAACTAAAACAATTCACTAGTGTAAGAAGGTTGGGATGAACTAATCTTCATTTCTAAAGTGATGGTCCTAAGACAAGGGAAATTACAGACCATCTCTAATGAGGGAAACGAAAAAGACAACACCAAAGAGAAACCCCCAGTAATGAAGAACCCAATTGTTAATACACACATTCCAGCACTGAAAGGCTTAAAAAAAGATACAAAAGGAATGGTATCCCCCTTTGTGAGTTAAGATAATGTAAAATACAAATATTTACAACACCTAGTTTAGTTGTTATGGTAACATGTTCAATTACTCCATCAAATTTATGCAAGAGCATTCATAAAAGTAAAAATGTTAAGTAGATGAAAGAGTTGAGTTATGGCTTTGTTTTTTGGTTGCCACTATTAAAAGCAAAAAAAACATCATCTTTGTATACCAGTGCCATGATGGTTCTAGCTAGATCATTATAGTAGAGTTCAATAGTTTGAGGTATGCCTTCAGTGAAATATTAATCTTGAAGGAACAATATCGTATTTAAAAATAATGACTAAGTAGTAATTTTGAAACGATATTTAGAAAACTAGAAAAATGCATGTAATTTACTTGGTATAAACAATGTAGAATTTAATGAAAATAATTACCAACTTACACATATGTATTACATAATCATTTATTGCACTGTACATTCTCTAATAGATTTTGTAGGTGTTTAATACAGGCGCAATATCTACATTTCCTTATGGAATGTAATAGATGGAATAATTAATTGAGTGTCAATGGACTTTTGTTTCGTTTAATCAAACTGAAATGAGTTCAATGACTTTGTTTTCCAAGGAAATGCTCAGTGGGAATTTAATTATCGATGGAGGAGTGATAAAAGGAGATGGCATGCTTTGTGCATGAAATTATGTCAAAACTTATGAGTGTTATTTTAAAAAAAACAGTAATTTGATATTTAAGTAGAATTAAAGTTAAAATGTCTTTACAAAGAAATGGAGTTACAAAGAAATGGAGAACATCTCTCAAGAACCAAATGCCATTTTCTTGAACCAACCTAAGAAAACAACTTTTTTAGAATAAAATATGTTGCTAAAAATTTCCAAAATTTAAAGTCTTGCAAACCATAACAAGCATACTAGGAGACTAGTAAAAAATGCTCTTTGATGAGATAAAAGCTTATTCTAAAAAACAGTGAATAACAAAATGTGTTCTAAGATACAAAAGTGAAGCTAATGGAACTATGTTGGATTTTTTGTCCTATTTTTTAAGGAACCCGACCTAGGTTCAATCCTTTCTGCTCATCACAACAAAGGCCGAGATATCGACCCGATAGAGTAGAGCTTAGTCGGAAGCATCTGCGACACAGATTTCATCTCACCCGAGATATCTCTCTTTTATGGGGAACTGCCATAACCATGTTTCCGCAGTTGGGTGGGAGGATGTCCAATACCTTGGCTCTGCTCCAAGGATCTCGTCGAAGTCTAGGGGTGGATTATTCGTGTCCACGGTACCTCAACAGCTAGGTTGCACCCCATATTTTCTTATGCAACTCATTAAATAAACAACATGCATACAACATACTCATCTCCAGTTAATACAATGCAACCATCACACATCTATTCATTTTTAAGAAAACCTACAGTCATTCATTCACTACAACATTTACACATATATCTTAGACACATTCAACATCCACACATATACACAGAATATAACGTGGAAACTCTTCTTAAGATCTTATTCTCTACCTTTATAAACTCTTCCTCCCTCTCATGCTCTATGATCTTCTCTATATTCTCTTCCTACTTTACTCTACTAGTAATCTGCACACAACCTGGATCAACTCAGCCTTTCCTACTCATATACGCACTCAGTTGCAGATCCTTTACTCTGATGCACTCAGCAATCCAGAGCCACCAACCCGGAGCTCTCGCTTTTCGTCCAGGAAGAGATTACAACTCAGAGATAACTGTAAAAACTAATTGTAGGGAGAGTATCTCCAATGTCTAACCCGCATACATATTGGGTTCCTTCTTTTATAGCCTTATTACAGACTCGATACAGACTCCATACATACTTGATACAGACTCGATACATACTCAATACCAACTCATTACAGACTCCTTTTCTTTCGCTTTCTCAATTGACTTTCTATATTCATCCAATAGGTTGTCTTTCTTATTCTAGCAACACCTAACGGGAGGAACTAATGGCATATGCCTTCATGCTTGTGGTTTCTGCTGACTCCAGTTGATCTCATACCCACGATCGTTAAGGCCTATCACTTTCTCATCATTATGTCTTACTATTGTTTTCCAGTCATTATACTACTTACATGCCTTCCACTATTGATATTCCGTCGTACCTTCCTATGTCACACTCCATCCTTCTGGCGCAACTTCCTCTTCCGGTGCCTCCTCCTCTTCTTATTCCTCTCTTTAACTTCCTTTGTCACAGTGTCCTTTCTCTTTTTTCCTTTATGTTGCTTCCTCGATCATAGCTCTTTCTCCTCTTTTAGCTCTTCTCCATACTTAGGTAGAATTCTACGTGAATTTTTCCTTACTATCCTTAGGCCCAACATGCCCCCAACACTCACCCGTGCCTCATCCCAAGACACGCGAAGCTATTGGTCCATGTTTTGACTTGCACTGATTTTGTTATGAAAATATTCCATGATTTTCACCACCCTCTATGCTTCTATGTGCACTTCTTCCTCTGTCTTCTAGGTCGGAACTGACATGTTCTGGCATGACTTTCTCCAATGATGCCACTATATTGCACACCTTTAGATGTACAAGTTGAATGGTGCTTGTAACGTTTTTTTCATTAGTGTCTTTGGCCTACAACTCTTCTACTTTTTCCTCATGTTGTTGTTTTTGTGTGCACAATACAGTCATTTGATGCTTCAATTTTCTCATCTCTATCGCCTTAGCCATTTTTATTGCTAAGGGTAGTTGCTTCATATCATTTCTTATCTACATGATGTTTTCTTCAAATGCAGTCAACTCATTTACAATATTATGCGATTTCTCATCATCAATTAGTGCTTCCCAAGTTTGAGAGACTTGGTTGATGACCTTAGCACATATTTCTTTTTCCTCTTATACTCTCTTCACGGCGTCAGTTTTTGTGTCTCTTCTTCTCTCCAACACTTCTGTAGGTGTGATGGGCCTTACTTGTTCCTCCAGCTTTATAAATTTCCTCCTAAGGTCAGCCACTATATTTCCTAGCTTGAGGATCTTGTCTTCTAGTGGCATTCCTTGTAATATTTCAGCATCTTCAAGTTCGAACAAGCAAGGTTTATGGAAATATTCAGTTTTTGCTTACTTTCTTCTCCTTCTCTAACTTTTTTCTTGGTCCTTTGCATCTTTTCCTTGATTTTGTTAATATCCTTCTCAGATTGCTTCACCTACTTACTGAGGGTACTTTCTCTTACTCTAATTTTTGCAACTGCTAGTTTTTGTAAGGAATACACATCCATCAGTCACAACTTCAAAAAATCTAGGAATATCTGGACAACATTTCCGTCATCCTCATTGGATTTTGGAGTCTCTCAATTCAGTACTTTGCTTTGATTTGTACTCTAATTCGGTGGTCTCCTCTTGGTCATTGTGGTTATGTTACTTTAGAAGGGCCAGGTGTATCCCGCGACTGTGGTGCTTTGGCCACACGATCTACTGCAATTTTGAATTCTCCAATTGTTCTATTGAGTTCATTCGGCCTCTCTGTTATAGTAGTAGTAAATTCATTCTGATGTTTTCAAAGGTCATGGAGACTTTTCTATGCAGCTTCTTGTAATGCTTCTGCTAACGCTGCTACCTCCTCCTCATCAATACAAAAGTTATTGGCTTCCTTATTATCCTTTCGTTTCTTACGCTTAGGTTCCCTTTGTTCGTCTATGTCTTTCCCTTCGTGTTGTTGTTGTTCTAGTGGTGGCTCCTGATGAGCAAATTTGGACTGAGTTTTTTCTGTCTCTATCCCTTGTGTGCTTTTCCTGGGGTGTTTATCCTGATTAATCTCTTTCTCGTTCTCTTGAGTTGCTGGCGCTTCCTATCGCCATTCTTCTATCCAATCGCTGATAAAGGTTTCTAAATATTCTTTCGTTAAAACATATTTTGTCACCAACCATTGTTGTCGTGGGTCTCTCCGTGGTTGGATGGAAACATAATGTGGACCAATTTGAATTTTGACAATTTTTTGGAATTGGGAAATAGTAGCCGCACTCAATCTCACTTGGTGCTTCACTAGATGCTTTAACGCTTCATTATGGATGAAAAAATCATGGTTGCTATTTGTTTATCTGTTCTTGTCTGCCAAGAACCAGAGGTTCTGGTATCTTGCACCTCTACAGCAAACAGGTAATTCTATCGGCTAGTAGTCTGCCAGCTCAAACGAAATAATAAATGAGATTAAAATAAACAACCAAGAATAGTGGAAAGCAGTAACTTCTTCCTGTGATGAGGCTGCATCTTGTAACAAATCATTAAGCAAGAATTGTGACCAATTAATTTGAACTGCTTCTGCACAAAGTGCAGCTAGCATTACTGCACCTATAGTACATTGATTTGGATGTGATGCACATAACATATGATAATATCATTTTTGTCGTCCGAATTTTAGGATCATTAATATATGATATTGAGAATCCTTTGTTGGCCCTGAACAGGTCATATTTATCCTTGAACTTTGTAATAAGGGTTGGGTCTTTGTCCTTCTCTAAAACTGATAGTGGTTCTGCTCCTGCTCTTGGCAGTCCTGTAATTGTAGAAATTAGGTCGACATCAATGAAATATGGTTTGTCTAACTAAAGGAATCCTCCATGAAATATTACCAGCAACTGCTTTACATAACTTTTCATTTATGTGCTTTGGCCAAAGTGTGGCATGAATAGTAATGACAATAATCCAAACTGTTCCAGTCCTTTCGCCCATTTCTTTACAACGAACCGGTTTGGTGAATCAGGCATATCTTTCACTAGTTTCATGTACTTCTTTCTATCGAGATATATTAATTTTCTTGTGTCAGAATATTCAAAGGATAGCTTTTGTAATTGGGGCATGATATCATGCAGTACTATCAATCCTTTTGTATTCTAGGTGCTACCAGTGTAGCACAACCCTTGCTAAGGATGGTAACCCGTGGCGCGTCCATCCTCCTTGGTGGGATATATGGTGGTAATAAGTTTCTGGTTTTTAATTCTTCTTGCTCTTCATGGATTGGGGGTGTTGCTAGAGATTTTTTCTTTCTCTGCTTCTTCATTGCCTACTTTCCCTTTGAAGTTGGTGATGATCTTGGTACCTGCACTCTATGTTTTCTTGAAGGCCGAGGTGGGACTTGGGCAGCGGCTAGGCTAGGTTGGTTCCTTGGGGGAATATATCCCGCAGTATGTTCCTTGATAGGGGTAGGTGATGCAGGTCCGATTTTAGGTTCCATAGTGGGGCTAGCACTCGATATCGTAATAACCATAAATTGGGTTTGACTCTTTGAGTTGCAAAAACTACTCACTCTTTTTTGTTCTAGGAAAAATTACTTTGGATGTGGGCACAACGTATAATAAGAAACGACATCTTTTCGACAGTTCTCCTTCACATGAGAAATCCTTTACTTCAAAAGAAATCAATCCTTTCAACATCATGGGGCAACAATTTGGGTCATTTAAGGAAGCTTTTTGGCACGTCGTCAATTAGTTGGCATTGGTAAAGAAAATTATTGTCATTTATGGTAGACATGATCCCAAGGTAAGCCACCCGATTCTTTCAAGATTTATAGATTAATGACTGATAGGTATCTTATCAGCAAGTTACTTAATTACTGTGCCAAAGTCACATCAATTCCTGGTGGTGTCATTTCATGTGATAATTCTGCTTCTCTTTGCAAGCTCAACAATTTCTTATCACGCTCCTTGCGACTTGCTTGTCATCTACTTATACTTCTAGTCACACTCTTTGTGGCTTGATTTTCCCTTCCCATAAGGTCATCTTTTTTCGACTTAATCGCATTTATCAAAATAAGGCTTGAATCGACTCCCATTTATGAGCCTTTTTACTTCTGTACCATCTAGTTTCTCTAACTTCACTGCTCCTCCCTCAGTGATTTCCTTAACAACATATGGTCCTAACCAGTGTGTTTTTAACTTTCCTAGATGCTTGAAAAATTTACTATCATACATAAGAACAAGACCTCCATCTTCAAACTTCTTGTTCTTAATGTGTCTATCATGCCATACCTTTTTCCTTTGATTTTCTACGTTCTGGTGAGATCCTGCAATGAAGCGTTCTTCTTCCAAGTGGATTAGTTGAAGTAATATTTCTTCTATAGCATCAACATCTATCATCTTCGTGAGCACCACAACTCTTAAACTTGGTACAATATATTCCATAGGCATGATAAATTCTTGTCCATATACCAGTCTGAATGGTATCTGGCATGCTAACTTTTTCCATGTTGTTCGAATACGCCCATAGTACTACCGAAAGCTTCTGATCCCAATCATCCCTTCGTGCATTGCAGAATTTTGTGAGCACGTTTTCGAGAATCTTATTAAATGATTCTAAACGCTACATTTTCTTACGCGTGATATGAAGTTATTATTCTATGTTGTATCTGGAATTCATCAGTTAGTTCTTCAATCAATTAATTAACACAATGCGTACCTTGATCGTTAATCAATATATTTGGGCACATGAACCTTGTTACAATATTTTCAAATAAGAACTTTGCAGCAGTACAACCCTTTATTGGCACAACTTCTTAACATCTAGTCAGGTAGTCAATCGCAGTGATAATATACCTTGCGCATGTGCGCTTTCCTGCTGAACTTATAGGTCCCACAAAGTCGACAACCCATTTATCAAATTTTTGTAATGTTATTTTTGGTACTAATGGCATTTCATCTCTTCGGGATAGCTTTTCCATTTGTTGACAGATATCACAACTGCGACAACAATCTTGAGCAACTGCATGTATAGTAGGCCACCATAATCTTGTGCACGATCGTTTTTCCTGCATAGTGATCTCTCGCAACACCATCATGTGCTTCGCTTAGTATCATTGGGAACTCGTGCTACAAAACACATAGTCGAAGTATCTCATCAGGGCTCAATTTATACAATTGGCCAACAATCAATTGGAAATAAACGACTCATGTTACCAATTGTTTCTTCTATGCCACTGTAGATTCGGTTGGTGCAAAACCTGTACTTAGAAAGTATATGATATCTTCATATTGATCATCAAAGGTGGTTATCACAAACAGTTGCGCATCAGGAAGATTATCTTCCAGACTAGTATGTTCTTCCCCACTTTCAATTATTGATAGGTGGTCTCATCCCAAATTCAACCGGCCCGGTTTGAGAATTATCTCGAAGTCAAATTCCTGGAAGAGGAGAAGCCACCGACAGATCTCCCCCTCCAACAGTGGATTATTGACCAAATAATTTAGTGCAAAATGGTCAGTGTACATTTTGAAATGTCCACCGAGAAAGTAATGTCTAAATTTTTGCAGTGCATACACCATCGCTAGCCCTTCCCTCTCCGTTGTTGTGTAATTTTTCTCTGCAGTCGATAACTTCTTACTAGCAAAAGAAATAGGGTGATCAATCACTCCTCCCCCTGGTTGTGTCAATACCACGCCGAGCACAACAGATGATGCATCGACATGAACATGAAATACTTTTTTCCACTCTGGAAATACAAGTATTGGCGCGGAAACCATCTTTCTTTTCAGCTTGTCCAGACTCTCTTGACATTGATCTATCCACTAAAATTTAGTTTTTGTTTTCAGCAATATCTCCATTGGGGCAATCACCTTTGCATATCCTTTGATGAACTTCCTATAGTATCCTGTATGTCCTCATGTTTCTCTTAACTTTTTAACTGTGGTAGGTGGTGGTAAGTCAAGGATGATGGTGATTTTGGATGGATCAACAAAAATTCCATCACGAAAGACCACATGGCCTAACAGAGCTCCAAAACGCACACAAAAAATGCACTTTCTCAAATTGAGGGAAATTTGATACTGGCGGCATCGTTCCAGCATCATTCTAAGAATTTCTATGTGATATTTTATAAGACCAAATATTGTCCAGTCGTCAAAGTAGACTTCCAAAAATTTGTGTTTTAAATATTTAAATGCAACAACTATAATTCTAGAAAAGATTGTAGGCGTATTCTTGAGTCCAAAGGGAATTACCATGTATTGGTAGCATCCCCACTCCGTTGCAAAGCTAGTCTTGTATCAGTAGTCTTTTGCAATTCTTATCTGATCATAGCCCGAGAATCCATCAATGAATGAATACATTTCTTGTCCTCCGACATTCTCCAATACTACATCTGTGAATGGGGTCAGAAATGGATCATGCAAGCATGCATAATTTAATTTCCTAAGATAAACACAAATTCTCACTTCCCCTGAAGTGTTCTTATCATGTACTACAATCGGACTGATCCATTCTGATTCTTCAACTGGTTCTATCACACTTTCCTAGCATTCGATCAAGTTCGGCTTTAACTTTCTCTTTGTAGTGCGGGTTTAATCTGTATGGATGTTTCTTGACCAACTTTCATCGAGCCTCAAGGGTATCTTCATTTCACTAAGGTCCCCAACTATGCCTTTCATTTCCGAAAACTTTGCAGGGAATAGATTCTAAAATTCATGTAGTAAGTCAGTGATCTTTCCCATAGTCTCATCGTCCCAGTAATCTCCAATATTAGCAAATTTTGGGTTTTTGACCGACCGAATATTTACTTTCTTAATCTTAACTGGTTTTAAAAACTGGTCAGTGGACATAGCAGCTCCTTCCACTGCACACATACCTTCTAACTCAGGTATATTTATCTCCAATGGGTCATCATCATCCGGTTCTCCCGTAATATTGTAGCACTCCATCCAGTTGTGTACTGTCACGGTTCATTGATGGAAATTCGCGTCTGTGACCGAGATTTCTTCAAATATTTTGTCATTTCTTATTTGTAGCATAGCAATGACTTTCGGGTGTTCACTTGTGAACTCAAATGTCTGGGTGAAGCTTTCAGCTAAGCTTTCTCATTTGACAGTTCTATGTCGTAGCTCCATTGAGGTGTACCATTTCCAGAGTGTTGATGAATCTATGAACCCATTCTTGTTGAGGATATTCTTGTCAGTTCTTGCGACAATGCTCAATATGTTCCACAGGATCTATCAGTCCTGTATATTTCTGATCATGGTAACTGATCTCTTCCCCAAATATGATCTACATTAATCTTCTACACTCTGGCCATTCGGAGATAGATTGTTTGTGTGTACCCCACCATCTAGCAGGAATAGCTTTCAGCACATAGTCGAGAGTGGGAAATCGTTGTGATTCTATGAATTTTTCTTCAAATTATACTAAAAAATACGCAAGGTTAGGTAATCCTTTATATGTAGGTAGTGCATTTGCTTCATCTCCTAACCTTCAGACAGCTCTTGCGATTCTTTTACATCTTCTCATGGAGACTTCGCATAGCCTGTTTTGCCATTTTTCTAGGGCATTGCTTGAGTAGGACATGCACGAACTTACACTCTGCCAACTCAGTTTCCCATCAGTTGTTGGATTTATATAGTCTTCTTTTGAAAACATGATGGTATACAACTGATCTAGATAATTTCCTTGACCTTCACTATGCACGGGCTCAACATATCTCTGCCCTTTGAACAGATCAATTGGCGCAACCACCCTTATTTCAGAATCTTCAAATGATAAGATCTATTTCTTGAAGTTTATAATGGTTTGGTTGTCTATTTCCCAATCAATTCCCATCGGTGTAGGATAAGGATTTGTGTCATTGACAATGTCAATAACTTCGAAGTCGGCATATGTTCTTAAACCTTTGACTTCTACAGGAACTTGAGTTAGTCTACCAATTGGTGGAACCTTTGACTAGTTCACAATCCTTAGTTGAATGGGAGACCAGTCTAGGCTTGGCTTCTTCATGCTCTCCCATGTTTGTCTTGTCAATATGTTAACTTCCGAGCCCAAATCTAATATGATATAATCCATATCATAGTCTCATATCTACGCAGTCATTCGCAGTTCTCGTCCTGTCTTCATCCATTTCCCAATATGATTAACTATTTTTTCATGTCACTCGTCATCTAAGGTTTCTTCTATTTGTGTTGTCAGTTCTGAGACATCATCTTTATCATTGATTAGTGCTAAACAACTTTTGAAAAAATATTTAAGCTTACTAACATTTTTCATTTGTGGCTTCCTGATGAGTTGTTCAAATAGTTCGAGCATGGTTATAACTTGTCCAGATGTTGATCGTTGATGAGCATCAACAAATTTTGGTTGCACCTCCAAAAAGACTTCTTTCTCCTTTTGGACATCTAGCGAGGCTTTCTTTTGTTCTGCTGTTTTCCTTGTTGTGTATTATGGTCTACACCTGTCACAACACCTCCTCTCGTGACTATAACAATGTGAGGTTCTCTTGGTTCAACAAAGATAACCAATATGTTCTAATTGGGATTTGGATTCTGATTTTGTACCGGGTTTGGATTTACGATAGTTCTAGCCTGCCATTTTGCAATTAGTTGTGGAAACTACTAGACAGTGTGATCAAATGATTTACAGTATGTACAACATTTTGTGGACTTTGACAATCTCGAGAAAAATGTCATGGATCCTCCTCCTTGTTATTTTCCTCAGCCTCTAAAGTTTCCACCCCCCACTTTGCGGAGGAGGGTATTGTTGTTGCTAAGGATACTAATTTGCTGGTATTTTGGTTGAGGGTATTAAGGTTGTTGATATTGTGCAGGATGATACTAAGGTTGCGCTCTTTCATCTTCCATCTGCTCATCATTTTTCATTAAGTAGGTATCCATCGTCTTTTCTTGCAGTAGCTAAAATGCTCTGTAGTCCTTTTCATTGTGACCTACTGATCTACAAAATTTACAATACAGACTAGCTAGTCTACTTATAATATTCTATAAGTATAGACATTCTTCGGACCTGTGGCCCCTAGTCTGAAATATCCTACACCAAGGCATTCCTTGGGTGTTTAACGGGTTCGAATTTCCTACTGCAACAAAGTTCATGAGCGTCGGGCAATTTTCTTTATGGTGTCCATTTGTTCTACATCTTGTACACCATAGTTCTTCCTGAACTTCCTTCCATATCTTAATGTCGTGGAGCTGGACCATAAGGTTGGCCAGTTGCAACTAAATTTGCATCATTCCCGAACCACTACCTCCAGCGGGTGAGGATTCTAATTTCATTTCTATTTCCAGGGCCTCTATCTATGACACAATCTTATGTTGCATCAACGCGGTTCAGATATGTGGTAACAAGGCGACAATAAATCATTCCTTGTGTTGTACATCGGACATTTGGAAGCTTACTTTGGCCATCAATGTCTTAAATCTCTGGTCAAAGTCCTAAACAGATTCTTTCGGCAACTGCTTAATCTCTTTGATTTCAGTGATGCACTATGATTCATATTTTGGCTTTTGGAATTCAACTATCATACACACTCGAATCTCATTGAGTGTTTTTGGGACAACTCCTACTGATACTATGGACAATTTCATATACCAATGAAGCGTACGACCTCGCAAAGTCGTGATCATCTGTGCTTTCTTGATATTCTCATCCTAGATCTGTCACACAGTCCACACAGCTTCAGAAAGGAACCAATGTTGGTCTGGGTCTTCCAACCCATTTCCATTGAATATTGGTAACTTAATGTCAGCTATAGCCATTGTATGTGTTGTTGGTACAGTCAGAACAAAATTTTGGCTATTCGGACTTCCTTGTCTACTATTTACAGTGTTAGTACTACTCATATTTTCATAAGTACTTGGAGATAAGTCTCTTGATTTTACCTGTGGTGACATGTGCAGTGTTGTAGGTGATTTGTAATCACGTTCGTGGTTTGGGGCTTCAATCGATTCTTTTGAATCTTCATTTCCTTCAGATATCGGCTAATATTCCTCTTCTTTGTCACAACACCCTTTGTCCAATATGACACAAGCTCGTATCCCTCTTCTTTTCTATTCGTGTTGCAACTCCCTTTTCCTAACAGAGTTTTTCTTCGCTTACCGGATCTGAATATCATTTTGCTTCTTAAAAGGCTCGTCTCTAGTTCAATTCCAGTATCTTCTGGGAACATCTCACTTTAGGGTTCTACTGAGACATATACATTGTATTTCTATATAGTTTGTTATATTCGCAGGATACATTTTTCACATACAAGCATTTTTATCCATGTCTTTAAAGATGGCATGTATCTAATGCATGGGCCTTGAAAAAAATAAATGTGCCTCATTGTATGAGGTTATTGTATCAACGTCAAACTCGGTAATATATCCCTCTAGGATACTGTCTATCCAGAAATATATAGCCCTTGACATAGGGTTTCTTACTTCTTCCAGTTGTTCAATTAACTGGGGAGTCCAATCCCTTGGTTCTCTGCCTTAAAAATTTGTTTGTTGGGTTGCTAGCTTAGATAACCATTCATACAACACCATGGGAAACTCAGAAAAGACAATCTTGTGAATGTCTGTGTAAATGTATTGGCCCAACCAATCTGTTGGGTTACACCGATATCTTTCACTTTCTTTTCGTGTGAATTCTAACTCTTTGGATTCCACCCAATCTTGGATCTTTGGTTTCGTTGGTTGCCACAACATATCCCTCACCACAATAATTCAGGGTCCCGGCAATGAAACCATTTGTTGGATTTTATGTGCCTTTTTCCAGGGAACCCGACCCAGGTTCAGTCCCTTCTTCTCAGCACAACAAAGCTCAAGATATCATCCCGACAGAGCAGAGCTCTGTCGGAAGCACATGCAACGCAGATGCCGTCTCACCCGATATGTCTTTCTTTTATGGGTAACTTCCAGAACCATGTTTCCACAGTGAGTGGGGGGATGTTCAGTACCTTGGCTCTGCGCCAAGGCTCTCAACAAAATATGGGGGTGGATTATTCGTGTTCGCTATACCTCAATAGCTAAGCTGTGCCCCAGCTTTTCTTATGCAAGTCATTAAATAAAAAACAGACATACATAATACTCATATCCAGTTAATACAATTCAGCCATCATAGATCTATTCATTTGTAAGCAAACCTACAATCATTCATTCACTGCAACATTTACACATATGTCTTAGATACATTCAACATTCACATATATACAAAGATTATAACGTGGAAACCCATCTGGAAAAAACCACTAGGTGTTCTTCATCTGGCATGAGGAAATAGATGCACCTTTTGTCTACGCACTAAGTTGTAGACTCTACTTAAGATCTTATTCTCTACCTTTATAGACTCTTCCTCCCTCTCATGCTCTATGATCTTCTCTCTATTCTCTTCCTACTTTATTCTATTAGTGATCCGCACACAGTCTGGATCGACTCAAGCTTTCCTACTCATATGCACATTCAGCTGAAGATCATTTACTTTTATGCACTTGCCAATACAGATCCAGCAACCCGTAGCTCTCTCTTTTCAGCTAGCGGGAGTATACAAATCAGAGCTCACTATAAAAACTGTATGTATGGAGAATGTCCCCAATGTTTAACCCACATATAGTTTGTGTTCCTTCTTTTATAGCCTTATTACAGACTCGATACAGACTCCATACATACTTGATACAAACTTAATACCGACTTGATACAGACTCAATACCAACTTATTACAGACTCATTTTCTATTGCTTTCTCAGTCGACTTTCTATATTCAGCCAGCATATTGTCTTTCTTATTCTAGCAACACCTAACAGGAGGCACTAACGACCTGACTTATAAAGATGCCTTCATGCATGTGGTTTCTGCTGACTTCAGCTGAGCTCGTACCCATTATCATTAAGGAATGTCACTTTCTCAACATTATGTCTTACTGTCGTTTTCTAGCCATTATGCTACTTGCATGCCTTCTGGTGGTGATATTATGTTGAACCTTCCCGTGTCACACTCCGTCCTTCTATCACGGCTTCCTTATCTGGAGCAGCTTCCTCTTCCGGCACCTCCTCCTCTTCTTCTTCCTCTCTTTCTCTTTCCCTATTGCAGCATCCTTTCTCTTTCCCTGTTGCAGCATCTTTTCTCTTCTTGCCTTTATGTTGCTTCCTCTGTCATAGCTCCTTCTTCTCATCTTTTAGCTCTTCTCGATACTTAAGCTGAATTCTACATGAATTCTGCCTTACTGTCCCTAGGCCCAACAAACTAGTACAATGGAAGGGAACCAGAGAAGACTTGAAAAAAGTCAAAGAACTCTTCATAAAATAGTAGACGTTCTGAGTTTCCCACTGCCTTTTTAGAGAGTTCTTCCGCTAGTGAATTAAACTCCCTGTAGATATGTGAAATTTGAAACTTATTGAAGCTGCTTATCAACAATTTTCATAATAATCCTGGAATCACCATAAACTTCTAAGTCCTTAATATTTCTCCGGGTAGCAAAGGTTAACAACCCCATAGACTTAATAATTCAACTCTGGTGTTGGTCTGAGAACGAACATTCATCCTTAATAAAAATAAATAAATGATTTTTATATAACTAAAAAACCATGCCCCACCATAAACCTCCATTTTTGAATCACAGTCAAAATATCCACAAGCCATAACGAGAGTACTAACTGGAACCTAGGTTTCTTCATTGAGTGCTAAACCAAAGGAATCTACGTATCAACACTTGAATCAAGGCTTTTTCATTTCACATTTTTATTTTACAGATAGTCAAATCGATGCACTCATACTTCGATGGAATTTTGTGCATTTCCGTTGTTATGGAGTATGATTGATTTTTGTGCATTTGAGCTATTATGAAGTTAATTGGTCTCTTAACTTGGACGAGCGGCAACTATTTGTTTTGGACAATATCGGTTTGAACCACAAAACGATCTTAAGTTAGTATTTTCGGATGGCCTTTAGATGGAGAATATATGAGGCCTAAAAACTCTAAAGAATGTAATTTATTTTTATAATAAATTATGATATTGTTTCCTTGAATAGTAAGACACATCCTAAACAAAGTGACACTTTTTAAGTCTCTCAAAACCATCTAACCACATAAAACAAGATGTAATACCAAAACTATACAATGTGCCAAAAGTGATGTGATACCATAACCATAAAATGTCTCTATGTGCGACATGTAATCCTAGATGTTAGGAGACATAATTTCGCTAGTAATCCATCCAAACTTCTTGAATATTACTACCCACTTTCTCTATAGGATTCCCCAATTTGAGAAATGTAGCACTGTATGTTAGGATATGAACTAAAAGAATTAACTAGCGTAAGGAGGTTTGGATGAACTAATCTTCATTGATGGTCCAAAGACAAGGGAAACTCCAGGCCATCTTTGATGCAGGGAAACGAAAAAGACAACGCCAAAGAGATACCCCCCAGTAATGAAGAACCCAATTGTTAATACACACATTCCAACACTGAAAGGCTTCAAAAAAGATCCAGAAGGAATGTTATCCCCCTTCGTGAGTTAAGATAATGTAAAATACAATTTTTTACAACACCCAGTTGAGCTGTGATGGTAACATCTCCAACTACTCCATCAAATTTATGCAAGAGCATTCATGAAAGTAAAAGCGTTAAGTACATGAGAGATTTGAGTTATGGATCTGTTTTGTGGCTGCCACTATTAAAAGCAACAAAACAAACATCATCTTTGTATAGCAGGGTTCAATATTTTGAGGTATGAAATATTAATCTTGAAGGAAAGATATTTTATTTATTGTATTAAAAAATAATGACTAAGTACCAATTTTGAAAGGATATTTACAAAACAAGAAAAATGCAAATAATTTACTTGGTATAAACGATGTAAAATTTAATGAAAAAAATTACCAACATACACATATGTATTAGATAATCATTTTTTGCACTGTTCATTCTCATTTATTGCACTGTACATTCTCTAATAGAGTTTGTATGTGTTTAATACAGGCGCAATATCTCCCTTTCCTCATGGAATAATGTAATTGATGGAATAATTAATTGAGTGTCAATGGACTTTTGATCAGTTTTCTTATGTGTTTAATACAGGCGCAATATCTCCATTTCCTTATGGAATAATTCCATAATGTAATTGATGGAATAATTAATTGTTCAGTTTTCTCAAACTGAATTGAGTTCAATGACTTTGTTCTAAGGCACGGCTCAGTGGGAATTTAATTATCCATAGAAGAAGTGATAAAAAAGGAGATGGTATGCTTTGTCCATGAAATTATGTTGAAACTTAAGAGTGTTATTTAAAAAAAAAGACATTAATTTGATATTCAAGTAGAATTAAAGCTAAAATGTCTTTACAAAGAAATCTAGAACAGTTCTCACAAACCAAATGCCATCTTCTTTAACCAACTTGCTTAGAAAAAAAGATTTTGCTAAAATTTCAAAAATTTAAGGTCTTGCCAACCATAGCAAGCATACCAAGAGACTAGTAAAAAATGCTCTTTGATGAGCTAAAAACTTTTCTGAAAAACAGTAAATAACAAAATGTGTAAAAGTAAAGCTAATGGAACCAGTACCATTGACGAGACCCAGAGCAATCCGGAAAAGAGTCAAAGAACTCATAACAAGCATACTAGGAGACTAGTAAAAAATGCTCTTTGATGAGCTAAAAAAAATATTCTGAAAAACAGTAAATAACAAAAAGTGTTCTAAGATACAAAAGTGAAACTAATGGAACTAGTACAATTGAAGAGACCCACAGAAAACCAGAAAAGTCAAAGAACTCTTTATAAAATAGTAGACCTTTTGAGTTTTCAACTACTTTTTTTTAGAGAGTTCACCCGCTAGTGAATTAAACTTCATGTAGATATGTGAAATTTGAAATTTGTTGGAGCTGCTTATCAACAATTTTCATAATAATCCTGGAATCGCCATAAAGTCTTTAATATTTTTCCAGTGGTAACTTAGATTAATAACTTCATAGATTTAATAATTCAACTCTGGTGTTGGTCCCAAAAAAGACATTCATCCTTCATAGATAGATTTAATAATTCAACTCTGGTGTTGGTCCCAAAAAAGACATTCATCCTTTGATTTTCTTCCCCTTCCTCAAAATCTGATTTGGATTTGACACCGGAGACACCAGGGGTCCTTGTGGATTCGCTCTGGTACTGGATCTCTTTGGAGCCAGAATGATGTTGTGGAGTCGCCAGATAGAAGATATATAACCAGTGAAGTGTCTAATCCTTGTCTATCATCAAGGAATAGATCTATGTCGTCTCCTAGGAAGTTCAGCTTCTCAGCTCGTTCCCCGGCAACGGCGCCATTTTGTTATCACTCCAGGAAACTACCTAGGGTTATAAGCTAGGTATGCCTGGTAACTTAAGAATTCAATGCTTTTCAGTAGGTGGATCGAGGGGATACTAAGATAGCACGATGGAGAGATTGCTTATCAAATAGTTAAATGAGCCAGTGCTCTTAGAAACTGTAAATCAGATGCCAAATAACAGTAAGGTATGAAGAATATTACTGAGACAACCAAGTACATTAACATGCAGGGTTTATACAATCAAGTACACACATAACGCAGGGTCACACTAAGCAATAAGAAGTTGCTCCATTTAAATTATGAGCATAAGCTAAGCTAATTCAAACAGAGTGCAGAATAATGGTGGATGAAAAAGTCTGATCACAATAACAAGAGGAAACTGTGATTCTTTATTAGAATAAGCAACCAAAACAAAGGCAAAGTTTCTCCAAGCTCGAACCCCTTTCCAGTCTGAGTTCTTAGGCTTTTAAAGCCTTTACAAAAAGTTTTCAGATCCTAAAAGCATGTATCTGTT